>CM021100.1:696186726-696381116 GCA_007115665.2 Sequoiadendron giganteum | reverse complement strand
CTCTCTCTCCCTCTCCCTCTCCCTCTCCCTCTCCCTCTCTCCCTCTCCCTCTCCCTTTGGTCTATGTGTGTACAAATCAGATATCTGATTTGTGAAAATTCATTGTGCAGAGGTGAAATCTTATTGTTGTAGAATATGTTTTACAAATTAGATATCCAATTATATTGGATATAAGATTTGAGGGCCATAGAAAAACCCCATATGGGCCATTTTTGTCCATTCCAACAGACCCTACATTCTGTTTGCAACACTTTGCAGGTGAGAAAGCTGAAAAAAGAACAAATTGAAGGATATAGACAAAGAGATAGAGAAGGTCATAGGAAGAAAAGACAAGGTATGTTAAATATTTGTGAACCTAAGCCCTATGGTCTTTCAAGTGAAGAGGAAATTGAATATGTTCAAGGTGAAAATGTAGAACATGATATTGAAATTGGGAATTGTTAGAATCAAACATGCTCTAATACCATGTTAGAATTGGCTATGGATGCCAAGATCTATGGAGCAAATGGAAAGCACAAAGAAGAGAGAAAATAATATGACAAGAATAAACTATATTCAATGTCAATGATAATGGAATCAATGTTTGATTTTACAATGAGAGACCCCTTGGTTATATAGCCAAGGTGAGAACATAGGAGTGCATAAGATTATGACAAGTGTCGTAATCTTATGACATGAGACAATAATGAAAAGCTATCACTCTACCTAAAGTGGAAAGGCGATAATGTGATAACCACCACAAATAGTGGATCTACCACAAAAGGTGGAACCCTAATCACATGATATGTCCATGAAAGGTGGAGGTGATAAAGTAATAAGAAGATAAGTCCACCAAAGGTGGAAATTCTCCAACAACTCCTATGTGGTCCCTAAGTAAACTTAACTAAGGTGTAATTATGTCCTAGGACAAGGTACAAAACAGTTATTTACACCAACACCCCCCGTTAAGTGTAACTTAGGGAGAATGTACACAAATACAAATAATGCAATATGGGTCCTGACAACTAGGCCATGTTAGGTACCCATGTACAAATGCAATTCAATCTCTCACAAACGGAGAAAAGGAGAAAACCCAATGGGACAAAACTCCTCCCCAAAAGAGAGATGAAATACAATAATGAAATGCTCTCAATGAAGAATGAGAAGGTAAAAACCCCATGTGAAGAAAAAGACCCCCCTATAAGAGAGAATTAGAAGAGAGACAAGGCAGCCCCCCCTCAATGTTGAGTCTCCTGCAATGATGGTAGAAGCTCAACATTGAATGTTGAAGATGATCCAATTTCGCTGAACAACGTTCCTCCCCTTAGGAAAAAACAAAACCAAGGATGTATGTAGGATGAATGATGTCTCTGAATGATGCTCAAGTGTCTCCATGTCGATGCCGAAAGCTAACACACTCCAAACAAGCATTCTAGGCCACACTGCTAAAGAGTACAGACCAACATCTAGTAGAGAAGAATGTAGAACATGATCCAAAGAGAATGATATCCCCTCTAAAGACAAAGAAGCCTCCTCCAAATGTTGTCCAAAAGTATCCACACTCATGCCAAATTGCAAAGAATTATCATGTAGAGAATGAGCAAGAGGGTCAGAGTGTTCCCTCACAACAACTGAAGAAGGAGCATCTTCATCAAAGAGAAGATGAATGTCATCAATGGTGTCCCCCAAATCTGCAAGATGAGACTCCATAAACAAGTCTGAAATACCTGTCAAGAAGCCATCCAAAGCAGCCATATCTGGAAGACAATGTATATCTTGTTGCACTGAATCACAAGGAACCCAAACTGTGGAATCACAAGTATCATCAACTACAATAGTAAATGAATTTGCCAATGCTAGATCACAAGAATCCTCAGCCTCAAGATGTTGACTCATAGATGAAGAAGATGAACCCTCTAAATCTGGATTAGGAGCCATAGAAATTGAAGTCTCAATAAATGTCTATATAGGAGGAGAAGGAGAAGGTTTTGTGTCATCAAAACTACCATACCTTTCCCAATCAACAAATGTTTCAGTTGTTTTATCATCAATAGGTCAAAAATCTGCAAGTGGAACAAGATAATCTGCAACAGGATCCTCTGGAAATGGAGGTTCATTCGAGTCTCCATACATCTCCCAAAGTTTGGTCATAAGATCACGAGGGATCTCAATATCATCAATGGCCATTAGTATATCAATATCCATATTACAACCAATTAATCCCACAATATGTTCTATTTTTATGTCCCACACAACTCTCTTCCATTTTGATGAAGGTTTAGGAACGAGTCCATAGAGATATGGCAAAAGATTGAGCCACCTACAATGTGTTAGGATTCCATCTCGCTAAGACTTAAAGTTCCATGGATTTAACCTTATTACTGCAGGATGTTTTTTGATGCCCATATTAAACTCCTCAACTTAGTCACACAATAGACCAATCAAGAGACATAAACCAACAAAGGAAAAAGATTACCCCCCCAAATCACTCAATCAAGAAACTCCCCAAGAAATATCTGATTTGGTACTTTATACTTAGTGCATTTACAATTTCCACTGCCAAAAATAACAAAGTGGACTTTGATCTTGGTACATGCAGATGCCAAAATAGGCCACAAACTCATAGTGAAAAAATTACAGTAGATCAGATAAATCTGATCACACCACTAGAAAGTACAGGAAAAATCATGCACTTTCAAAAAAAGCGGCACTCAAAAATGTTACCGTAGGAGCAAGTTATGGGCTCCCAAAGTTCCCAAAATGAGGACGAAGCAGCAACACCTGTGAGAATCTGCAATTTTTGGAAAAACCAGAAGCCAAAACCAAAAAATGATTGCACCACTGTGTAGATCATGAAAAAATTAGCCCAAATCAAAAAAAAATTGCTCGAAAAAAAGAGCCAAATTGAGTGAGATATGAGCGTTTGAAAATTGATTGCAAAAACCAAAATGCAATCCATGAGGGGTCAAAAAATTTCTTTGAAACTGCTGACGCCCTGCTGACATCAGCAAATGTCAATGTTAAAATTCACGCCCATTTGACAGTCACTGACATCGTCACTCCTCCCTATAGGAAAATTTTTCAGAGTGCCAGAATATGCTTTTGTGAACGGAATATTCCAATCACTGGTTGCCATGGAATCTTTGAAGAATCGGAATCTTTGCTGCAGACTACGGATGAATTTTTGACCGCTGGTGGCGGTTGGATGGGGCCACGGATAGAATGTTCATCGGAGTTGACCTACTGGATGATGAAGGGAGAACCCGCATGGGCGAGTAGGCCATGGAGGGTGGAGGAGCCGCCACGTGGCAGCTGGCGGTTGGATGGGGCCACGGATAGAATGTTCATCAGAGTTGACCTGCTAGTCGATGAAGGGAGAACCCGCATGGGCGAGTAGGTCCTGGAGGGTGGAGGAGCTGCCACGTGGTAGCTAGCGGGAGCGTCAGGTACCTGTGGGTACTAGGGCACCCTCTGCAATGCGGTACAGTCCGCAGAAATTGATTTTTCTTTTTGATTTTTAAAAAAATTTTCAAACTTTTCAAATACAATTTTTCAAATGAAATTTTGATAAAAAAAAATTTCAAAATTTTTTCTGAAATATAAAAATATTCTATTTTTAGAAATCGTACCGTTGCGTTATAATGACACCTGGGGGCCATACGGCTCTTCGAGCAAAAAAAATTTGCTTCACCGGATGACTTGCTCCGATTTGGACAATTGGAAAGTCAATCTTAGGGTTTTTGGCCCTTCTAGACGCGATGGTAGGGTCGGATTTGACCCAAAATGCTCCAAAAATGCAGCTACCTTCTAGATCTGGCAACCACAATGTAGCTTCAAACCCTCTTAGATTTGGCCTCGTATGTCCGATTTGGACGAAGCGAAAGGAAAAATCAACTTTCTCAAACCTTCCATATGCAATGGTGAGCTTAGATTTGCACCAGCAAGCTCCGATATACACCTGCAATAAAGAACCAAAAATGGAACCTCCCCAAATATGGTACCTCTCTTCAGAAAAAGACTCTCCAATGGCACCCAACCCGCTCTGATACCATGTTAGAATTGGCTATGGATGCCAAGATCTATGGAGAAAATGGAAAGCACAAAGAAGAGAGAAAATAATATGACAAGAATAAACTATATTCAATGTCAATGATAATGGAATCAATGTTTGATTTTACAATGAGAGACCCCTTGGTTATATAGCCAAGGTGAGAACATAGGAGTGCATAAGATTATGACAAGTGTCGTAATCTTATGATATGAGACAACAACGAAAAGATATCACTCCACCTAAAGTGGTAAGGTGATAATGTGATAACCACCACAAATAGTGGATCTACCACAAAAGATGGAACCCTAATCACATGATATGTCCATGAAAGGTGGAGGTGATAAAGTAATAAGAAGATAAGTCCACCAAAGGTGGAAATTCTCCAAAAACTCCTATGTGGTCCCTAAGTAAACTTAACTAAGGTGTAATTATGTCCTAGGACAAGGTATAAAACATTTAATTACACCAACAGGAATGAAAATATTCAAATTGATATTGAAAATTTTCAAGGTGAAAATGTTGGAATTGAAGATGTTGAACATGATATTGAAATTGGGAATGAAAATATTGAAATTGATAATGAAAATGTTGGAATTGAAGATGTTGAACATGATATTGAAATTGGGAATGAAAATATTGAAATTGAAGATGTTGAACATGACATTGAAATTGGGAATGAAATTGTTCAAATTGATATTGAAAATGTTCAAGGTGAAGATGTTGGAAATGAAGATGTTGAACATAATATTGAAGCAAGTGTAAATTATTTTTCACCAGATTACACAAGAAATGAAGAACCTTGTGTGGAAGAAATACGTATTCCAAATTCAAGACCTTCAAGGACCCCTAAATGGTTAGTTGAAATTGATGATAACATTATAAACAATTTTGAAGGCAAGAGGTCAACACGAACTATTCGGTTGTGGGATAGAATATTTTTTAACCAATATTTTAGCGATAAGAAATTGATCGAGCAATGCCAAATTTTTGTACAATTGCTAAAGATGCAAAAGATGAGACCTTTGCTAGCCAAATTGAAGATTCGTCTGAACAAGAGGACCGAAAAAAATTCTATTATTGTCAAAAATCTTTTTAATGCTCTCAAGTCTGTTAGAAAAAATAACAAGGAAAAAGATAAGAGAGCTACTCGGAGAGTCATTACCACCGCCCTAGTAAGCCATCAATTAAAAAAGGCTCGCTTTATGAGACAAACTTGTATTGATTTTGAGTTAAATCATAAAACTTTGGATAGAGCACTTGCAAGAAGAGAAAGAATAGATGGTCCTCTTCAAAATGATACATGAGATTTTTCTAGAAGGCTTACATGTGTTGATAAGAAGATAACTGATAATGTAAAGTAGGAAATTCAACAATTTTGGCATGATAACTCTAGAGTATCACCCAATGCAAAGGATATTTTAAAGTTAAGAATTGGCAATTGAGACTGTACACCGCATCCTAAACATTTCTTGGAATCAAGCCAAACAATGTTGTTCAACAAATTTATTCGAACACATCCAAATATGGAAATCTTGCAAAGAAATTTTGAAGGTTTGAAGCCATTTTATTGTGTGCCTCTTAAGATTCATAATACTTGTTGTTGCAAATACCATGTGGAGTTTTCGATGTACCATGAACTATTATGCTATATCCGTTCTACTTTGCATACTAATGAAATATTGCAGGAGTGTGGTGCAATGCATCTTCTGAAATCATCAAGGGACTTGCTAGATCTATTTTTATGTTCTAGGGATGATGGTTCCTTTTTCTATAGAAATGATTGTTTAAATGCGAAGTGCTCACAATGTGGTGGTTTTCCAAAGTTTGTTCAATGTTTTCATGAGGGTTCCGAACATGAATTTGGAAAGAATCTTGTTGAGAAAAAGAGATATGAGATAGTCAAATATACTTTGCAGAGTGGAGGTGAAGGTTCTAGATGCGAGTTGGTTACAAAAGAATGCAGTGTTGCTGATTTTATTTCAGATTTTAAGGACAATCTTTTCTACAAATATGCAAGGCATAGTCATAGGTCTCAGTGGTTGGATACACAATTCAGGATATGTAAGGACTCTTTTCCGATTGGAACTATTATATCAGTGGTTGATTTTTTTGAAAACTACACATTGCAACCACAAAACAAGGTACAATCTCAGTATTACATTTAATTCAGATTGTTATTTTTGTCCACATAACGTTTAGACATGCACCTGATAGTACAAAGGAGGATCGAAAGATAAGCAAAGAGTATCATTTTTATATGAGTGATGATAGATCTCACTCATCCGAGTATGTCCAACATTGTTTCGAGATTTTTTTGAGTTCTTCCAAGAGCATGATATAGCATTGGGCCGACATATCATTTGGTCAGATAACTATACAAGTCAATTCAAGAATGCTCGTATGTTTTATTGGTTGAATAGAATGCATGTAGAGAGGGGTGTACCTAATATTTGGAGTTTTTTTGAAGCTAGGCATGGGAAATGGGAGCATAATGGAGAAGGTGCATGTGTAAAAAGAGCTCTAGTTAAGGAGCAACTGAAGATTTCAGGAGAAAAATTCAGTGATGCACGTTCTATTGTTGATTGGTGTAGTTCAACATTGCCACAAGGAGGGACACTTGATTCAACAGTGCACATATTCTTTTGGTTGGTTGAGGAGGGTATAATGGGAGGAAAATTGGATTGTCATACAATCAAAGATTCTTCAAAGATGCATTCATTTCGAAGCTCGGATGCAAGCACATGGACCATTTGGACACAACAATTGGCTTGTTTTTGTCAGAGTTGTATTCAATGCGAGTGGGATCAATGCGAGTCAAGTGATTGGGTGGATACATGGGTTCCACAATATCTAACTCCTTTATCTCAAACTATATCCATGAAAAATTACACAATGGAAAGATCACTTGATTACGACCAACTTTTAGATCTACTACATCCAGGACATGTTTTTGTAGTTGTTGCACCACAGGGGAATGAAGAGAGATCATAATATTGGTTGGCTCGATGCGTGCGGGTAAACCACAAGCTAACACAATTGATGGAAGATGATGATTGGTTTGTGTATCTTGCAGGTTCAGTTATGGTTGCAGGAACTTGGATACAAACATACATGATTAAAAAGAATGGCATACCTGCATTTGAAGACTACGAGAAACACAAAACCATTCTCATGTATTCACACCTTGTTATAGCAACAAATGTTAAGTTGTTGAAGCATCATGCCAAACCAAAGACAAAACAAATATGGACACTTAGTAATGCTAATCATGAAGCAATATTGGATACTCTTAAGCAAAGAGATGACCCTTTGGGCACACTTGAATAACATATTCAAGAATGGAGAGTACAATGCTTAAACCTCTTTATTTTTGTGACAATATGGATATATCATTTGACAAATTTTGTGATATTCTTGGCATGATTGATCATGGACCTGCTGCAACAATAGCCAACTCTAATCCTTCCAAAGAGGTATGTGACATATTACTTTAATATAGATTGGTTATTCAAAGCATCTTTTATAGTTTGCATTACCAATTCATCATCATTTAGGATGTTTAGATTAACATAGATTTGTTAGTCTAAGCATATTTTTTGTTGTTACAATATAGATTTATCATTTGACAAATTTTACGATATTCTTGGCATGATTTCTCATGGACCTGCTGCAACAATAGGCAAATTTGATCCTTTCAGAGAGGTATGTGACAAATTATAATAATATCGATCGGTTATTCTAAGCATATTTTCTATTTTATGTAGTTTAACTGCTACCTTGATGGTTTGTACAGGTGTTTGTCACTCGAAAACACCAACATACTACTCTTGTGGAAGACTATGCCTTGAATTCCTCAAATAGGCAAATTTTGTAAAAATTGAATTTTGAAATGTGAAACAATGTAAAAAGGTCGTAACTATGTATAGGCATAATCTATATCAAGTGAAGTTTTTTGAAATACGGTTCAAATGTTTTCCATTGTATAAAGGGTATGTTTAAAATGTAAAAATATGTTTGTACTTAATCGAGCTACAACCAGAGGTTTTCTTCCTGGTTCTTTCCTGTTGGTATGCTCATTTGAACCAGGTTTTGTAATATCTCCTATTTATATATAACAAATTATAGTGGCTTGCCACTTTTTTGAAAAACAAAAAAGTAAAAAGTTCATTGTGAATTTCATTTTCCATGTAATTGATTCAAGTTTATTGGGTAAGATTTTTCTGATGCAAGAGCTAGGACTTGCAAAATCTTGATTTAACCTTAAATATTTCTACCCCCACATTTCATTGACATTAGCACTTTGGACTCTTAAGGAAAAACGCTGCTCCAATGCAGCTTGGAGCGATTCGGTGTATTTGGGTGCAAGAGAGAATCATACCTAGCATAAACGTACCCATCCAAATGTGTTGGAATAGTCCACTAGGTCGTACGAGTTCGAGAATGAAAATTGCACCACTTTGCAACTTTGCACTGCTTGCATTTGGCAACTTTTCCCTCAACTGAAAACTCATCACCACGGGAAAATGCCTTTGAGATAGCAAAAACCGAGAGAGGTTATTGTAGATGGTCTCAAAATGATCCCATATCCTCCAATGAAGATTCTGTAAGCATCATGATTTCTGAGAAATAGTCCATCAAATTTTGCTACCTTTTAACACTTTGGACTCTCAAGGGAAAACGTCGCTCCAATGCAGCTCTGAGCGATTCGGTGTATTTGGGTGCAAGAGAGAACCATACCTAGCATAAAATTACCCATCCAGATGTGTTGGAATAGTTCGTTGGGTCATATGAGTTCAAGAATGAAAGTTGCACTACTTTGCAAATTTACACTACTTGCATTTGACAACTTTTCCCTCAACTGAAAACTCATCACCACGGGAAAACACCTTCGAGATAGAAAAAAATAAGAGAGGTTATTGTAGATGGTCTCAAAATGATCCCATATCCTTGGATGAAGAGTCTGTAAGCATCACGGTTTTTGAGAAATAGTTTGTCAAAGTTTGCTACCTTTTAGCACTTTGGACTCTTAAGGGAAAATGTCTCTCCAATGCAGCTCAGAGAGATTCAACATATTTGGGTGCAAGAGATAACCATACCTAGTGTAAACGTACCCATCCGAATGTGTTGGAACATTCTGTTGGTTGTACGAGTTTGCGAATGAAAGTTGCACCACTTTGCAACTTTACACTGCTTGCATCTAGCAACTTTTCCCTCAACTGAAAACTCATCACCACGGGAAAATGCCTTTGAGATAGCAAAAACCAAGAGAGGTTATTGTAGATGGTCTCAACAGGATCCCATATCCTCAAATGAAGAGTCTGTAAGCATCATGGTTTCTAAGAAATAGTCTATGAAAGTTTGATACCTTTTAGCACTTTGGACTCCTAAGGGAAAACATCGCTCCAATGCAGTTCGGAGAGATTCGGCATATTTGGATGCAAGAGAGAAACATAACTAGCATAAATGTACCCATCCAGATGTGTTGGAATAGTCTATTGGGTCGTACAAGTTCAAGAATGAAATTTGCACCACTTTGCAACTTTACACTGCTTGCATTTGGTAATTTTTCCCTCAACTGAAAACTCATCACCACAGGAAAATGCCTTCGAGATAGAAAAAATCTAGAGAGGTTATTGTAGATCTTCTCAAAAAAATCCCATATCCTCAGAAAAAGAGTCAATAAGCATCACGGTTTCTGAGAAATATTTTTTCAAAGTTTGCTTCCTTTCAGCATGGACTCTTAAGGAAAAACGCCGGTCCAATGCAGCTTGGAGGGATTCGGCGTATTTGGGTGCAAGAGAGAATGATACCTAGCATAGATGTACCCATCTAGATGTGTTGGAATATTCCATTGGGTCATATGAGTTTGAGAATGAAAGTTGCACCACTTTGCAACTTTACACTGCTTGCATCTGGCAACTTTCCCCTTAACTGAAAATTCATCACCATGGGAAAATGCCTTCGAGATAGAAAAAACTGAGAGATGTTATTGTATATGGTCTCAACATGATCCCATATCCTCAGACGAAGATTCTATAAGCATCATGGTTTTTGAGAAATAGTCTGTCAAAGTTTGCTTCCTTTTAGCACTTTGGACTCTTAAGGGAAAACGCCGCTCCAATGCAGTTCAGAGCGATTTAGCGTATTTGGGTGCAAGGGAGAACCATACCTAGCATAAAAATACCCATCCGAACATGTTAAAATAGTCCATTGGGTCGTACAAGTTAGAGAATGAAAGTTGCACCACTTTGCAACTTTACACCTCTATAGAGATTTAGGGATGTCCTCTTCAGATCACTCTATTCTGAATAGGTTTGTAGAGCTACCAATGTTAAATCCAAGTTGACTGACTTTGAGAAAATTGTATCCTAGTAAACACAATAGAGGTTCCACTTCTTCTTGAATACAGGAGCACCATCCGACCCTTTATCTCCATTCCTCTTGAAACATCTTTTCTTTCCTCCTTTTCCTTCCTTCTTCGAGGATTGAGCAGAAAGAACATGAATGTCTTCATTTGTAGGGCTTCGTCCAATACCTCTCGCAACCAACCTTGACTCCTCTTGAATACAGTTAGCCCTCAACCGATCAAACTTGGGAAGTTTTGATCTCATGCCGATTCCTTGAATGTAAGACTCCCAAGATGAAGGAAGACCATTAAGAGCCAACATGGTCAAATCTTTTTCATCAACAATATGACCATTTCTCTCGCTGTCTTCAACTTAGAGATCAAATAATACAACTGAAAGCACTCAAAAAATGAAACACATAAGACAATAAACACAACAAGAAATTATCTTACAAGTCAGGTCTAGCTCATGGTTGAATTTGATACAATGAATAATAGCACCTCTCATAGATGCAAAGATACAATCGAATATGCTTCTCCTTGAAATCAGCCTATTGTTGCAAGATGAAGCATTGCTATTCAAGTGCAAACTTTTTCTTGGAATGAAAATTATGTTGAATGAACTTGATTGAGGAAATGAACAAACATCACCTCATATTTATACAAAATAAGGTGACTCTTCAAGGAGGTCGACCTCTCTTGAACATAATAAATTACAAAATAATATCAAGGAAGGTTGGCCTCATCCATTTAAATAAAATGAGTATAAATTAAAAATCCATAGGCTATCATTTAATTTATTTCAACTTAATGTGATGGCTATCATGTATGAAAAATGTGGTAGCATAGACAAGGCAGTGGACTATTTGAAAAAAAGCTTCAAAGAAATGTGGTCTCATAGAATCCAATGACAAACAAATGCAATTGACAACTGCTCATAGTTTTTAGTTATGCAATGTGAAGTAATTGTATAACTGCTTAGGTTGACTTTGTTAGAACTATATTGTAATTGAAATTTTTTCATCTATGAACATCTAGTTGTTAGTTATGCAATGTGAATTAATGATTTGAGTTTGAAAGATGTGTAATGCAATGTAATCAGTGATATAAATATAAACTACATAATATAACCATTTAGTTTTAAGCTATTGTACATTGATATTTAACCATTTCTCAAGATAAAAATTTCAAAGAGTTTAATCATGCACATGAGGAAAAAATTAAATTTCGATTGTCAACTTCTATATATCAAATTATCCAATAATCAACTATATTTCCATATACAAAAATGGCATCGACGCCAACTCAAACAAAGTTTTACAAAATGTGGCATATGCCATCTCAATATGTATTCAAAATTTACATGCCAAAATGTCTATCTCATCCTAAACTACTGGTGGATCATCAAAATGGAGCCTCTTTGAAGCACTCGTTGGCTCTAAAGGTAGCTGCACAAGAAAAATTCAAACCACAATTGAGATTAGTTATACTATATAATTTTAAATTGAATAATTAACAACAAAATCAATATACATTGAATTTTAATTGAACTCTAAAATTGAAATCTTGATTACTTGAAATATACGTCTCTTCAAAGGGTCAGGAGTCCTATAATATACCAAATCAAATTTTGAAATGCCAATCTATATATGTGAACAAAAACATAAAATCAATCCAAATTAGCATATGATTATTGGTAATAGGAACTTATTTACTAAACACAGAATAAAATAAGCACATACCTCTTTAGGTTGATCTTTTTCTTTATCTCCTTCAGGTGTTTCGACACCTCCTCCTTGAGATGTTTCAACACCTACTCTTTGAGGTGTTCCAATAACTACTCCTCTAGGTGGTGTGTCCCTTGTCATCATATCTGTATAGCTCATAATTGCCTATACATAAAATTGACAAGTACATATGAAACTACCAATCTATTTCGACGTATATATAATCAATATAAGATTTTAAAAATATTAATTCAATCCAATTTGAGTTCAATTATCTTCCCCTTATCTAGATTTGCATCTCCATAGTCTGGATGATGCTACACCTCACTCGCACAAGGTATTTCCTACAGGAGGAAAACAAGATAAACATATAAGTTATTATATAATTTCATTAATGACAAGCAAGTATATAATATAAAATGTAAATGAGTAAGTGCAAAAATATTTACTACGTGTGTGTCCAAGCCAAATGAAATGGCTCTAAGGGTGCTATTAGTCACCCATGTGAGATCCTCCTCAAACATCAACTGTTAAATAGACCATGTAAATAAATATTAGTACTTGATATTATCTCTTATTAATATTCATTTAAAAACAAATGCAAGTTATGAAATTATAACTTAAATCTTACCTGTGTCACTATTCGAGCATCTCCCTCTCTAGCAGGAGAGGAATCTGTAGGGTGCACTCCACTCCCTTCCAAGTGATCTATAATGTCCACATCATGGAGTTCATAATCAGAAGTGTCCAAGGGATGCTCAGCGGGTTGTACAAGAGGACCCAAGCATATATAGCGACACATAGTGCAAGTATGTGGCACAAAAATATGTGGACCTGAGGAGGATGATGCAGCAACACTCGAGCCTTCGCCAACATCACCAAAATGTGGCTGAGCTACTGTAGAAGCATGAAAAACCAAATGACCACTGAAAGAGTGAATAGCCTGAATAGTCTATGTGGATGCATCCTAGATAATCTCTGGATGATAAATTGGATGTGGTAGAGGAAGGGAAGGAAGGGGAGGAAGGGGAAAATTTGGGCACAGGACTACTCTAGCTGCCCCTGGTCTATCCTGGGGCATACCTCCATCGATGCTCTGGAAGGGTTTAATGTCAAGGTAATTGACATGATGCCCTAACACAAACTCAGCATATAATTTTTTAATAAAGTAAAATGGTATGTCAAAATTATTGTTTGGTGGTTTATCAAAAACCATACACCAACGATCCCAAAAGTTAGGTACAATGTCCCTATGCATGCACCATTTTATGGAAAGTTTTATTTTATTAACATTCACTGGCAAACCAGTGCAGGGGTCAATGAATAAAGAGGCTATTTGAGCTTTGGTTATTTGGAGATCTTTCCCATCATCATAAGACAATCCACATCGATAATATTTCCTCATGTCTTCTCGCCATGAATAAAAGGAATTATGTTGGGTGGAGAGGGTTTCTATATTTTTAATTATTTCCTTCAATGTGTTTGTCATATCTCTCAATCGAGGCATTGTCTGATAAATTTCACAAATGCTCCTCAATTGCCCCAATTTTTCACCAATTAAGTCTTCAATTGGTGGTTGTGGAGGTGGTGGAGCATTTGGAATTTGTGGATTTTCATTCACAGCAATAATACCTGATTAAAGTTAAAAACTAATTAAACTAATTGAAATTACACAATATAATTTATAAATGAAATTATTGTAAAAAATCCCTAGTTTTTAATAAAAATCCAAAAAAAATCATACTTTTTCACAAAAATCAATAACAAACTCTTATTTTTGATAAAAATTCATCAACAACACTAATTTTTAATCAAGATCCATTTCAAAACATTAAGTTTTAATAAAAAATCAATGTAAACTCTAGTTTTAAAAAAAAATCAATAGAAAACCCTATTTTTGAATTTTTTTTAATACTTAGCCTATTTAAACTAAAGAGAATCTACTTGAAAAATTGATTACAAGATTGAAAAAACCAAATACAAACCTTTGAAATCGGATATCTAATCAAAGCGGATATCGGATTTGGGTTTTTCCTTTTGTGCCTGCGTCAAACTGTGAGAAATGAAGTTAAACAGTTGGCTTTTTTTTTAATATACAATTTCTAGAAATCGGATATCCGATTTGTGGAATTTAGGTTTGGTTTTTGGGTCGGGTAAATGTACCGACACCCAAACCTAGAAAATTCAACTCGGCATTTCCGTGTTTTTGAGCCGATCCAAAATGTGATTTTTTCTCATTGCCACTTTTTGGCCCATCATGATCCTGCATATACCCTCATAGTCTTTCTCATGATAAATTCGTTGAATATATTTATTGTTTTCATTCATAATAATATTCTATTTCTGATGGAATTGATTGTAGTATAAATCAAATCAAAGAAAGATGAGATTTTTGTACTTTGGGTAGTTTTTTTTCATCATACAACTTAAGAGTCATGGGATTGATACTCTAGGTTTTGTATTTGACTTGCCCATCATTCAAAGTAAACCATCAATTTAGCTTCACACTTAAGCACCCATAGGTTCTAAAATCTATTATGAAAACCATAGAAACCTACATAACTAGCTCAAGTTTCTCACAACCACAAGTGATAAGCATCATATATCCTTGGAATATGAAATTCTAATAGCTAGAAATTAATCTTCTTGTGAATCAATATTTGTCACTTTTTTTTGTTCTTTAAAAATGTAAATCCTTTGATATTAATCACATTTGCATTATCATTAAATCTATTTTGTTCATATATTACAATCATGGGATTCCTTTAGTTCGTGTGCCTTGTCTATACTTCCACATTTTGTAATTTGAAAATAAAATCCATGCCCATAGCTAAACTTCTCTATTCATGTAGGGAGGATGTTGACCCTGTTGGTTGATAAATACCATTTCACACCTATTAGTTGCATTTGTCAATTGCTTATTTCAATTTGACAATATTGCATTCCTTAAGATCATGTTTACCATGCATGGCTACTATGGTGTCTACTAAAAATCCACACTTCTTATGAAATATGGCTTCACCTACCATTCACATTTTTTTTTATATGATACTTCTTCGAAGTAAATGAAAAAAAAAATCTTGCAAAATAGAGATATGTTAGTTTAATATTAACAGTTAACAGACCACTCTTGAAACCCCAGACTAATTTACTTTTCTGATCTTTAATATGTATTTATGAGTTAGGTATACAAAACCATAAAAAACCTCCAGCATTTTGTGTTCTCTATTACAAGTAAAAAAACACAGTGTCAATAATGCACAACAACCGACCCAGAATGGTTGAATCAAATAGGGCTTGGTAGGGTCTGAAAACTTATCGCAACAATGACAACGATAGAAATAGAGGCGGGCTGAGGTTGGTGGATCAACCTCTCAGGGATGAGCGATTCAAATCGATGTAGTTACCAGAGCGGGTAGTCTTTCAAAACGTAGCTGCAAAGTTTTGGTGACCAAAGCGATAGGCAGAAAAGGTTGGACCTAGCCAGGTATTTCTGAGTATCTCATATGCAACTATGACTTCGTTGCTCTTGGACAATAGTGAATGGAAGGATTATGTTAGTTTTTTTAAAGCTAAGGCTTTTTTTCTAAAATGGGGTGGGAAGTGGCCAGCTTATTCGAAGCTTTGAGCCTGGTGTGATAAAATTTGGGGTCTGCAATGTGAGCTTAAAACCCTAGAGAATGGTTTCTAGTTGGTCATCTGTAAAACCACGATTGATAAGGAATAGATCATCAACAGTGGGCCATTTTTTATGGATGGGATTGGGTTTTACATCAAAGATTGGGCACCAAATTTTAACCCAAATGAGACAACTGTGGAGGATATTCCAGTTTGGATCAGATTGAAAAACCTTCCACATGAATATAGGGATCAAGAAACCCTTTGCATGATTGGTAGAAAATTTGGAACCTTTGTGAAGTCTGAGGAGATGGTGGACAAAACAGATCTTAGCACCTTCCCTAGAATTTGTGTTTTAAGACAAGGGATACACTCCCTTCTGAAAAAATTAGAACTCAAGTCTAGGGAGGGAATCTAGGTTCAAAAACTTGAAATAGAAGACGCCTATCTTGAATTATTAAAATTCATTGGAAAACACAACCTTTTGATTTTGATATCCTACCTGGAAAAGGTAATGGTTTAAGTCAAAACATTTTAAATGAGGAGATCATCAAATTGATGGAAAGTGAATCAAAGGAGTGTGCTAGCTATTGTCATGAGTGGGGATCTCAGGTCTATAACCTCAATCGGGAAGATATGGTTACAAATGATGGGTGGGAAGGTTTAAAGAGGTAGGAAATGGATCTGATATTTGAGAATTCTTTTTTGGAGGAGTCACAAGAAATGGAAGTAAATATGTGTGAAAGAAACTCAATCGAGAATATGTCGGTGTTTAAATCGGCTAGGGAGTTGACAGGTAGAGAAGATGGGGTATAGCCTGGTCTAGAGGATATCTATAGTGAATATGAAGATGCACTGATGGAGCAGGAAGCTCTTGAGAAAATTTGGAATCAAGGAAAGGGGAAATCCACTCATTTGGGTGACGAAGTATTGGCTCAGAAGGAAACAATGGTTGCTTTAAACAGGGAGGTTTTGATCAGACAAGCTGAACAACAAATGGGTTTGGAGGAGATCACAAGTGACTTTGAGCCACGTATGACAGAACAAGAACCAATGTAGAAATTCATCAGCCAAGAAGGTGAACAGTTAGAGCACATGGAAGAGGAGGTGAGGGCCTAGAGGCAAAATTTTATTGCTCAAAATAGAGCAAAAAATCTTGATGAGGTGTGGGATCAAGACTAGAACAAGGAAAACAATGACAAGTTCAATAACAAAACATGGGCTAATTTAGAGTTAGGGAAAACCATAGGCAAAAATTCTATTTTCAAAGATATACCTATATCACCCATAAGGAATCTTGAGAATTATTTTGAGGGAGTTATAGATAGTGGTGGGAATATGGAAGGATCAACTTTCGAATCAGAATCGGAGGAGGACCAGGGTGATGAGGATTTACTGGGTCTTCAGGATGGTCTTTAAATAAATGAAAAATGCTCTATTAATCAGTCCTCAACCACAAATAATGAATTTAAATGTGGGGAGAAGTGTAGAAGAGGGCCAAGAACAAATAGAATGAAGTTGGAATTACCAGGGAATGTCGTGGGTCAAAGTAAGCTTAGATCAAGAAAGGGCTATGCCTTTTCCCGACGGTCATGAAGATCCTCTTGTGGAATGTTAGGGGCTGCAATGCCCCTAACAAGATTCATGTGATCAAAAGATGTTTTGATCAAACAAGACCTACTCTGATTTTACTACAAGAAACTAAAATAAAGAAGTTTGAAATAGATGGGTTTACAAGAAGCTTTGGGAGATGGCATACTTCTCTATCAAAAGCTTTGGGGGTGTTTGGGGGTTTGGGAATCCTTTGGAATGATTCGTTAGTGGATGTGCAAATTATTAGGCAGGAAAGAAATTGGTAGTGGGGCAAAGTGGAATCAAGACATTTGAGGGTAAGCTTCTGGATTTTAAATATATATGGACCCAACAACTCAACACAGAAAAAAATCTTATGGAAAGAGTTGTTTGGCTTGCTAGCCGGAAGGGAAGGTGAGATGTGTCTTCTTGGGGGGGACTTCAATGTTGTCATGCGACCGTCTGACAAATTGGGGGGGCCTATGCTAGTTAGGAAAGAGTCAACAAGATTTATGTGACTTTGCAATGAACAATGGCCTGATTGAGTTTCCTTTCAAAAATGGGGACTACACTTGGACCAACAGGCGTGGTGGTTTTTTAAATATTGTAGAAAATTTAGATAGATTTTTTCTAGCTGGGAATTGGGCGAAACAACATTGGAATGTGATGCAGAGATTCTACCCATCATGGGCTTAGACCATTATCCAATAAGTTTGAGAATCCAAGATGAAGCAACTCCAGACAAATGTCCCTTCAAATTTGAAACAATGTGGTTCAAGGATGATAATT
The DNA here is from genome assembly GCA_007115665.2 of Sequoiadendron giganteum. Classification (NCBI taxonomy): domain Eukaryota; kingdom Viridiplantae; phylum Streptophyta; class Pinopsida; order Cupressales; family Cupressaceae; genus Sequoiadendron; species Sequoiadendron giganteum. The sequence goes on along the minus strand of CM021100.1, from coordinate 696,363,034 downwards.
TTAAATCTTTAATAGAAAGCTAGTGGAAGAATGCTCCCTTTCGACTAGGAAATAAATCTTTCATTTTCTTAAAAAAAATTGCAGTTTTTGAAAGAACAATTGAAGTTATGGAATCGGGAGTCTTTCAAGAATATTTTTGAGGAGAAACTACAATTAGAAGAGAAACTTGGAGATTTTCGAACAAGAATAATTGCACAAGGGATGTCAGAGGATGATTTCCATCAATAAAAGGAACTTAATCAAATTTATTCAGAAATTCTGGCAAGAGAAGAGTTATTTTGGAGACAAAAATTGAGGGAGACGTGGCCTAAAGAGGCTGACAGAAACTCCAAGTTTTTCCATAACTCAGTGAAATTTCGTAGGTCGAACAATAGAATTATGTCAATACAAAATAGCTATGGGGATTTTCTAAATAATGCTACTCAAATCAATCAGGAGGCAGTTAGATTCTTCATAGAAAGTTTCAACATGGCAAAAGATGGTCTTAGTCAAGATCCGGATATCTTGGATGTTATCCCGAGTTGCATCTCTGAGATTCAAAACAGGATGCTAATGGAAGAAGTGAATTTAAAGGAGGTAAGAGGTGCTTTATTTGGTTTGGGGGGGACAAGGCATCGTGTCCTGATGGTTTCCCTACAATATTTTTTTAGAAACTATGGGATGTGTTTGCGCATGACTTGTGGGAAGTTGTTGAGGAATCAAGGAACGAGGGCTTCATCTTGAAGGATAATAATAACACTTTCATTGCCCTTATTCCAAAAGGGGATAATGTGAGATCCTTTGAAGAATTTTGTCCCATATCGTTATGTAATACAGTTTATAAGATAGTCTCTAAAGTGATGGAAAATAGATTAGAGCTGGTTTTGAACTCAATAATTTTGAGTGAACAGAGTGGTTTCTTTCCAAATAGATCAATTTTTCAAGGGGTAATTGTTGCTCACGAAACGCTCCATTCTATCAAGGTGGCTAAAGTGGAAAAAATGATGGTGAAGTTGGATATTAAAAGGGCATATAATGAAGTGAATAGATCTTTTCTCTTGAAGGTGTTAGCTAAATTTGGTTTTAGTAAAGAATGGTTAAAATGGGTTGAAAATTGTATCTCCTCTCATAGGTTTTCAGTTCTTGTTAATGGGAGTCCTTAGGGATTTTTTGAGTCCAATAAGGGGATCAGATAAGGTGATCCTTTATCACCTTTTCTCTTCATCATTTTGGCCGAGGTGCTTGGCAGATTAATTGCTCAGAAATGTAGGGATGGGTGGTGGAAGGGAATCAAGGTAGCTGAGAGGATTGCACTAGTTTCACATTTACAATTTGCGGATGACACGTTTCTGATGGGGGATGCAACTCTTGTTGAGGCTCGAGTGATGAAGGGTGTGTTGGATAAGTATGGTTTAGTGTCGAGACAGCGTATCAATTGGGGGAAGTCATAAATTTTCTTCTTTAATACCCCAAAACAGAGGCAAAAAGACATTTGTGGTGTGTTGTAAATGCGGGCTAGTAAGCTCCCAAGAAATTTTTTGGAGATTCCTCTATTTGAGAGAGCAAAGAAAACAAAAATTTGGAAAGGGTTAGTGGACTCCTGTCTAAAAAGAATGGATGGATGGAAAAGCAAGTGGTTAACTTCGGCAAGAAGAATATTGATGCTTAAAATTGTGATATCAGCAATTCCAATCTACTCAATGATGTGTTTGTGAATTCCGAAAAAAGTGATAAACTCGATTGGGCAGCGTATGAGAAAGTTTTTTTGGAATGGAGCAAGTGATGATGACAAGATTCCCCTTTTAGCATGGGATAAGATTTGTAGAGAAAAAGATAAGGGGGGTGTTGGGTTAAGAAATTGGAAATTGTTAAATGAGGCCCTCAGAACTAAACTTGTATGGAGTTTATATGGTAACCCAAATCTGCTATGGGTGAAAGTCTTAAAAGAAAAATATTTGGATACAAATGATGACCATAGAATTTTCACTATTAGCAATCCTCCTATGGGATCAATGATCTGGAATTTCATTGTTTCTTGTAGGCCTGTGGTTATCAATCATCTAACGTGGTAGATTGGTGATGGTTTAAAGGAAAAAATTTGGGAGGACTCTTGGAATGGGTTGCCAAACCTCAATGAAGAGCCAGATCTTTTATTCCTTAAGAAATATTTTTCTCAACAGTGGGGGACGAAAGTTAGAGATTATATGACTGAGAAACTGGGTCTACTAGGGCAGGAGTGGGGGTGGAAAGAGGTGCCTTAGGAGAATCTAAATCCCTGATAGATCCAAAAAATACGAAATATATTTTTTGATCGAAAAATTCAAATATCTAGGAGTGAGGATAAAATTATATGGTTTGGCTCCTCTTTTGGTAGTTACTTAGTGAAGATTGGGTATCAATTGTTGGACTCGGAAGAGCAGGAGAAATTTTGGGCAAAAGATCTCTGCTGGAATAAGAACTGTTTGCCCAAGGTAGGCACCTTTTCCTGGTTAGCCACCAAGGGATGAATTCTAACAAGATAAAGAAGAAAACGTTTGGGCTTTGTAGGACCTTCAAAGTGTGTCATATGTGGAAAGGCTAAAGAGTCGGTTGATCATCTATTGCTACAATGTGAGGTGGTTGGATTGTGTTGGGGGCATGTCAAATGGAAACTAAACTAGCATAGTCCATTTTCACTAACCTTAAAGGAAGTGTTTGAAAGTTGGCCAAAGAAGATAAAGAAAATGTTGCTATCTAGTGTTTGGGTAAGTGCACCCTCACTAATTATATGGGAAATATGGAAAGAAAGGAACAACAGGATATTCTTAGATAAATGTGAACATATATCTAGGATGATAAGAAGAATAGATCAAAGCATTGAAGAATTGGTTAGTAGTGTTGCGTCTCAGACACAAAATTGGAGGCATCCCTTTGCTTTAGAGGATATGTTAGTCCAGCGTGCTTGGCCTTGAATTCATATAAGGAATTTCACGGGTAAGATCAAGACATCTACTAAAATGCAGGGGGAATTGGTGACGGTGTGGAAACCATTGGAGGGATGGTGTAAAGTAAATTTTGATGGAGCAGCACATGGGAACCCAGGGCTGTCTGGGGTTCGAGCTATTGCATGTGATAGTCTAGGTAACATTCTAGCAACTGCAGCAAATAAAATGCCTCTAGGGACCAATAATGTGGCCAAAGAAAATGTTGCTTTGGTAGCAGTAAAATTTGCAAAAAAAATTGGAATCAAGAAACTTCATCTAGAGGGTGACTCTCACATAATAATTCAAGCAATTGTGGGGTTGGGTATAAAGGTGTGACATCTCCAAAATATAATCAAGGAAATAGTTGCAGAATTAAAAACATTTGAAATTTTTTGTCTATCCCATATAAAGAGGGAAGGCAACAAGGAGGCTGATGTCTTATCCAAGTGGGTGATCACGTTGGACGATACAGGTGTAGTTATTGAAGACTTCATAAACCTACAAAATGTGGTTGGAGAATGGTAATATATTTGAAAGCATAAGGTGGTAGCTTGCGTTTTAATGAGAATTTCAAATTATCCCAAGGATGAACAAGTGAAGCACAAATGTTGTGGGGGAGTACAAGGGTGGCAACATTGTTGGAAAGAGGGCTGGCCAAATTTGGCCCTGACACATACGATTTTGACAAGAGTGAAAGCACAGAGTAGGCATGCAAAAATTGGAGATTAGATTGGCTAGTAAATAGTAAGTGGCACTGCAAGCTGGCGACAGTTGAAGTAAATGTGAGAGTAGGCAAAAGAGAACAAAATCTCATGGAGTGCAGGTAGTAAAGAGGAAATTTTTTGCTATTGAAATGGAGACAATGATGGGATTCTCAACTAAACTACAACAGAAGGCTTTCTTTGGGAAGCCAACAGTTAAAAGGCTGAAGCAACTCCTGAAGGTGACGAATGACGAAGTCGTCAATGCGGTAATGGAAACCCTCGACCCTCATTTTCGGGAGGCAACGCATAGAGGGAGGTAGAATGTTGATATTGCATCCATGATATTCGCGTGGGGGATGTAAATTGGTGAAGAACCATAGGAAACTAAGCGAATCATGCTCAGTTTGTTTCAGGAAGAATTGTTGGACAAGATGGAGTCGTTGATGGAATGGGTTGTCCCTGGGGTGGGGTTTGATGTGTCTGAAGGAATCGTGGAGATGGACGAAGCTGCAAAGGAAAGGCTAGTCTCATTCATTAGGTGGTAGAAGTCAAAGGACAGGGCACTATACAAGATGGATGTGGTGTTGGCCTGGGAAAATCTAAAGATAGAGTTGCATATGCATGAGACAAGTCAATGCCAGGAGGCAGCAACTATCCCAGAGATTTTCCCAAAAAGGAAAAGATTGCAGCTCTGAAGAAGAAGTCTGTGGGGCCTTTAAAAAAGAAAAGATTGCAGCTCTGAAGAAGAAGTCTGTGGGGCCTTTAAAAAAGAAAAGGAAATGACTAGAAGTTGGGGCAAAAGCTGGTTTAAATTTAGACAATGCATGCATTTTGGACAGGATGCAAATATGGCTCATTTTGAATAAAAGTGAGGCAATGGTGGTGGGAGTCACTAGTATGAAGGAGTGTTGTTTTGAGTGATGAAGTTGCAGGATTAGGATGGAAGGATAAATGAAGGGAGCACATCGCGTGATGTTTTGGCCAGCTGGTAGTGGATTGGATGGTAGTAGTTCTAGATATAGATCCATAATATTGTAAAGGAGTTACTTGATGTAGGTCTTTTGAAATGTAGTCATATTTCAGATATTTTAAGAATGTCAGCCCTTTATATGTAATGCTTTTAATTATCAATAAAATTAACCTGTTAGCTATCAAAAAAAAATAATTCTCAACAAATTATACAATTTAACTATCAGTGTATTCTTTGTAGCTCCCCCAGTTGCAAGTGCTAGTTAATATGATGTTGAAAATCTTATTATTCAATTTTTCAAAGTATATATATATGTGTGTTGGGGGGATCGGAGGGTGTGTGGGGATCTAAAACTTATTATTTTATAAAATTTGGAGATCTAAAACTCATTATCCTATAGAAAATTTTATATTTTATATTGTTTAAATTTAATATTTTGAATTTATGATTATTTATATAATTTGACTATTTTAGTATACTTGTTAATTCAAGAATTGATTTATCATTTCAGATTATCACATTGTCCTACTTAGAACTCCATCATTCCAAATCCCAATGGTTATCTCATCTCATGTGTGATAATAATCATGAACCTATTGCCTAAATAGGAGTGCATCAATGTGATCTCATGTCCATCATATTCAAAATTCAAAGTTTTATATTTAGACATTGAGATTTCTAAGATTTGACTATTATTTGTTACCATGAGTACCAAATGTGTGGGTTCATGTATCGAGGGATGTGTATTTAAAGATGTCATTTTAGATAATTTTATAGGTACCAAATGTTCGGCAAGACAAGTACTACTTCATTGTGGGTGAAACATATAGTACTCTAAACATTGTGAGAATATTAAGTCTTATTATTCATTAAACTAAATTATGTCTTTCATCAAAGAGCATTACTTTACATATGATTTTACCTTGTGTTAGTTTTGCATAATTTATTATAAGAGAGCATGAATACAAAATAATAAGTAAAATTGGGAAAAGATGTAATATTATACCCTATTTTAAAAAAATGTTAAGAAACATAACAAGCATGTTCTAATGGGTAAAGTATGCGAGTGCTAAAAAATATATTTTTAAAAAAGGATGATCAATGGAGTAATTCAATTGATTCCATCATTGAGATTAAATATGTACTCAAGAAGGCTCCAATATTAGAAAGTCTAGTTTATTCAACACCTTTCCAATTATTTATCTTTTTGTCATTTACACTATTGTTGTTGTTTTGTTCTAGAATAAATTTTGATGGTTATGAGCAATTGATATTTTTCTCTAAGTTACTAAAGAAAGTGAAATCAATTAATTAGGACAACAAACCAATTGATTCCTTTGTGGAGATTAGAGATAATCTCGAGAATATTACAATGTTGGCAAGTCTAGATTATTAAAGGACTTTCAACCTATTTTTCTTTACATTATTTTACAATATATTGCTACTATATTTTATAGAAACATTATGGTGGCTATGAAAATATAATATTAAGTTCTCTAACGTACTAAATAAATGTGTGTAGGTTTTTAGTTTCCTAGTGGGATATTTAATTTTTCCTTAGGTATAGGTTTTTGCTACACATTTATTAAGATTTTTTAGGATAATAAAGTGAGTTTCTCATTTAATAACCAAGAGATAAAGTGATGAGTTGTCTCCACCCTTAAAGGGTGAAGTATTTCCTTTTTCATAATTTAATTTAATGTTGGTGGTTATTGGTGGTCAATTATTATTGGTTGATTTTCCACCTCCATCCTCTCCTTAATTTTGTACAAACTCATTACTTAACTTATATTTTTAATCTTGGAAGCTCTTAATGTACAATTCTATCATCATTATTGCATAATCTCTCAAAGTTTAAGTTTGCATCATTTATGTTTTTCTAGTTAACATAACTTTGATTTTAACTTAAAAATTTATTTGGGTTATTCATTCTATTTCAAATTTTTGACATGGGATTAGAGGTTTGTTTTGATAAAACTAATTATTTAGACTCCTAATTGATAGATTGAGATTTTCATGTAAAAATATTATAAATTCTTGTATGCTCTTGCATTTTGGGAAATATTGAGAATCAAAAAGGATTTGCAAAGATTTAATAACCTCTTCATATTGCAATGCATTTTGTGAGATCTGGGTGATCACGCCAAATTTGGTTATACTAGCAACATTTTTTACTATTCCAACACATCCATGAGGCTTGAGAGAGTAAATATTAGCTTTCGTTTCATCCAAATCGGAGATCATTTGACATAGTTACAAATGGAGGTTTAAAGCTAAAAATCTGGTAAGTAGGCTTTTCTTTTGGCCAAAGAGGACCTTGCTATTGTGTTCAGAAGGTCAAGGAGATTAATTTTGACATAAATTTTATCCATATTTGGTGTCCAGAGTTGTGAAGGACAAAAATTACCAAGGATTCGTACACCCCTAGGTCATAGGTCATGATTTTTTATTAAAAATCATGAAAATTTTATTATTTTAGTATTTTTATTAAAATTTAAAAAAAAATAGAAAGCACTTAAGCACTTTGTGTTAAGCACATAAGCACCACACTAAGAAATTTAAGAAAACAAAGGGGGGAAATCCCATGACATTCAAATCAACTAGTCTATAGACCTTGCAACTAACTAGTGGTAACCATAGCCTAATAGTGACCACCTTATTTTAAATTGTGACTAGATTTTTGTTAACAGTTAGTGGCTAGTCAAACCATCATTGACAATCTTTAGAAAACTGCATTCATCTACCACCAAGTGGCCACCACCATTGATGGTGCCACCCAATAGCCACTAGGCCCCTCCAATATGCAAAATTGGGCATTTTCTCAAACTTTTTAACTTTTTAACAAGATATCAGATTTTCAAAAATGAGACACTGTCAAAAATTTGAAGATAGGCCCTTTCCATCCATGGAGATGTTGGAAATTTATTGAAGAGCATTACATAGTTACAATGCTAATTTTTCCATATTTTGTTTTTGGTTCATTTTGTATTAAAATTTATAGTATTGGCCATTGTGGGCCTATTGAACACTGTATTTTGGAAAAGTATTTGCACACACACTAATATATAAAGTGACAACCCTATAATATTTGGGGGTGATTTTTAATACTAGTGAAAAGGGTGGGGGTCTATTGGTGTTATTTTTTAAGATCTTTTGTAATCATTGGAGCATTGTATCATGGGTGTTTATGTTCACCGTTCAATAATAATCTTGGATAAGGTCAATTATGAGTCTTGGAAAAAGGAATTCTCACTTATCTTAGTGGCTTAAAATTTTAACTCAAATTTATGCACTCATTCCTAAAAAAGACACACTTGAAAGGAAATCAATATGGGGTGATAAAATTGATCATGTATTAAGATTGGTTCTTATGTTGATACTGTCTATATGTGGTCTATGGTGGACATTGAATCTCCTCACATACTTTGGACTATGTTTTGGGAGATGTTTGGAGACCGTCATGTTTATCCATTCCTAGAAGATCCTACTTTAGATTGTCTCATTCCACTTGATGATGTAGATAATATATCCTTTGGTGATGCTACTTTAGAGGAGTTTCAATATTTTTTCAGGTCTTGAATGTTCAGATGGCATAGGGATTTCTCTACTTCTCATCCACATATTGATATCTCATTAATAATACCTGTTGCTACTTTTGATTCTAGAGATGCTTCTTGAAAAGCCTCTAGTGATTTATTGTAGTAGGATAATTTATGTCTTCTAGATTCAATCCATTGGGACCAATTTTTACTAGACATCTCTTATTTTTTTGTAGAGTCTCACATTTCAGATCTAGATGACACAATTGAGGATATATTTCTTCTCTTTGACAACAAATCTTTGGTCCTTTCATCTATTGCTGCTATAGATTCTATTGTTGCTTCTTTGAAAACCTCTAGTGACTTCTTGCAACAAGACATACACAATCTTTCATTTACAATTTTTGGGATGACTTATTGATAGGTACTTCAGACTTGTTTGTGGAGTCTCATATTTTAGATTTAGAGGACACAATTGAGGGATTATCTCTCCTCTTTGATGATAGTCATTGTACAAATATTGTCAAACCATCATTGTCTTTGGATTGTGTTATACATCAATCTTTAGGAGATTCTGATTTGTCATCTTCAACAATGTGGCCTAGAACAACTGATTTGATTATGATATATTGTAACATTGAAATGAGAACGCTTGAGTTGAGTTCAGAGACTTCATACATTTTTCACTTTCTTCCTACATATTCCTTTTAGGACTTGGGAGATAGCTTGCACACACTTTTGGTTTTTTTTCTTTCTAAGGGGAGGAATGTTGTTCGATGATCATGAACTATCTTTTGCATGCAGTTTTGAGCATCTACTATTGGAACTCTTTGGGATGGGATACTTAGTCTTTATCTTCTTCTCTCTCTTTTATGGGGGGTGTTCTCTCTCTATTTGTAGGGGGGTTCTTCTTTGGGGTGAATTTGTTATGTAAATGGATACCTAGCACGACCTCATTTATTGAGACCCATCATATTTTATATCCTCATAAGAAATGCTTAAGGGTGAGTGTTAGTGTAGGTTTTTATTTTCCTAGTGGGATATTTAATTTTCCCTTAGTTATAGGTTTTCCCTACACATTTATTAAATTTATTTAAGATAATAAAGTGAGTTTTTCATTTAATAAGTAAGAGATAAACTAATAAGTTGTCTCCATCATCAAAGGGTGGAATATTTACTTTGTTCATCACTTTATTTTATGTTAGTGGTTATTGGTGGTCAATTCTCATTGGTTGATTTTTCATCTCCACCCTCTTATTAGTTCTATACAAGCTCACTACCCAACTTGTATTTTCAATCTTGGAAGCTCTTAATGAAATTTTATCATCCTAACATTACATAATCTTTAGGAGTTCAGATTTGCATTATCTATGTTTTTTCAATTTATGTAACTTTGATTTTCTCTTAAAAATTTCTTTGGGTTATTCAATCTATTTCAAATTTCTAACAAGAAAGGGAAATTAGCTAATTGGGACAAGGAATCAGTTCATTGCTTAGAAAATATTAAATATACACTCAATTAGGCTCTAATATTGGCAATTCTAGATTATGTAAGGCCTTTCTAATTATTTCCTATCACATTATTTTCCAAAATTACTACTATTTTTTTAAGAAAAGGATAATGTTTATAAGAAACTGGTAGCTTTCTTCAATAAATCATTATGACGTATTGAATTGAACTACTTCATCATGGAGAATCATACCTATGCTCTTGTCTCAGATCACATTGGCATATGCATAAATATGTGCGACCAAAAATTGACCACAACCACATTTTTATCCATCAATGGAAAAAATTCAAATGTGTTATAATGTGATTGCATTTTTCTTATGATAAAAAAAAAAAAAATAGTAGGTTGATCTCATTTCAACCCAGGCCAATTTGTCTCCAACACTCAAATGTGATAAAGGAATAACATGAGCATGTTTGTAAGCTATTGGAGTGGATTCAACCAAACAACATGTCATCATGATGTTTGCAAAGTCAAGAAGGTGAGATTTCTATGTTTTTAGTGGTTTAAATTAAAATAAAATTTATTTTTCAATTATTTTGATTTTTTTTTTTTAATATTTAGGAAATGAAAATCCTTCAATACCCCCAAACCCTAATAGATAATTTAATCTTAGATATTGTTTAAAGTGATTCAAGTCTCACATACACAAAATTTATTTTGTTACACTCTATGCATGACATTGATATAGAGTACACATGATTTATACATCATATGGTTATATTATATAAGTGCCAACAATAAAAAAAAATATGAAGAAAAAGAATTCTCATAAACCTATACAATAGAAGTAGTGCATGCACAATTTGAAAATAAAATCAAATTTAAAGAGAAAGCAAAGACAATGCATATTGTTTTATTGAGAAAATCCTTTCAAATAAAATCCCCAACACAATAAAATTGTTTTCTATTACATAAAACTCAAACATTCTTCAATACAATAACAAATATCTTAGTTCACCCTTAATTATGAATGAATATAAATAGATACATCAAAAAAAAAATTTAACATTATATAAATCATACACGAGATAATCATAAATACTTTAAAACATAAATGAAAATAGAAAAATTCAAAAAATAACACCCAATTTCAAATTTTTCAAAAAGAATCTATAGCAAATGTCTGAAATATTAAGCATAGAAAATATATATCGCTTATGCAACATTTCTAATACAGAAATATAAAATAATATGTATTGAGGCCTCTAAAACGGTACATAAATAACTATGGGTTGCCTTCACGAATCTTATAACTATGTGGTTGGTATTGTTAAGCTTGTTGCCCTGGTGTTCAATGGTAGGATAAAACCATCAGTCGGTGGTGTATAAGAAAGTAGTGGTGCAGAAACGACAGGAAATCAGATTATTAGTCAAAAGTGTCCATATTTAATTCCTAAAGAGAGGAATAAGCTCCACTTGTGGACAGGGGGCTCCGTAGAATTAAAGCTTGTGGGGGCCCTGTAGAACAAAATTTGGTATTGTTGCTTACAGCTCTCCCTTGTAGGAATGCTTGCAGATACGAGAGCCTATGCTTATATATTTACTTTTCAGCTTACAAACTCAGCAAAGCAAGGACGCCCATCAGGCTAACTTTATTCATTTATCCAAAGATGGAGAAACAAATGCGTCTTGCTGTTGGAATTATGGGTCTCTCCTTTTCTCTTTCTCAGCTCTTTGTTTTGAAAAGCCAACAGAAGGGCTAGTTTTGTCTACTTGATGTGTTCTTGTTGTCTTGTTGTTTATTGCTGACTAGCTAACCATTAGTGTTTTATATCATGACGACAGGAAATTGTACTTCTCTTCTTATGTATATGTCGCCAGTGTAAGTAATTCTAATTACCAGATCTTTGTACTACGCTTATCTTATTCAATACATGAGGTGAGACTTATGCTTTTTGCGCAGGCTTCCATTCGTGAAGGTAATAAGAGAAAGATCAGTGGGGAAGTACTCTTGCACCCCATATGTGATTGCTCTCTTCAACTGTTTTACTTACACATGGTATGGCATGCCTGTGGTAAGTAAAGGATGGGAAAACTTTCTGGTCTCTACTGTCAATGGCGTTGGCATTATTCCAGAATGTTTTGTCATTTGCACATACCTAATCCTTGCTCCTCCCAAGGCCAAGGTATACACTGCTTTCCCTTCAATTTTGTCTAGGGTATGGTTATAATTGAATTCTATTTCTCATATGTTGAAATATTTTGGGTTATTTTCCAGCTGAGGGTAGCGAGGATGGTGGCCGCAGTGGTGGTGTTGTTCACAATAATGGCATTGGTGTCTACTTTTGCTCTTCATGAGCATAAGACTCGCAAGTGCTTTGTGGGCATTGTGGGAATCATATCATCTATTGGATTGTTTGGTTCTCCACTTGTTGTTATGGTAATTAAAATTTTGATAAGCAGGTGGTCTTTTTTATAGTGTGTCAAATTATGATATTGCTATCAAGATTCAACCATGTAATTTTTGAGTCAAACTCATTGATCCATGTTTCATGAGTAGTGATTCACAAGAACCCATCTCTCATGATAATGAATTGTCCACCTAGCACCCATTGCATCTAGGTGATGCTCATAGAGGTGAAGCATTGGGCCTTCCTGAGAGGTTACTCATCCCAGTACTACTCCAACTCAAGCACGCTTACACTTATCCATCATCCCAGTACTACTCCAACTCAAGCATGATTAACCATTAAATTTTCTCCAAGATTAAGTCCACTTAATTTGCAACGCAATTTGCAAAACCTTCAGCAAGTGTTGTGTCTTATGAACCATTCATTATAGAACCCTTTTTAACTCATCAATTAAAATATTGTTTACATCTCTGCTTGTTATTGATATAATATACGTTCAGCTACCATATCTTTGTTTTCATATATTGCAGAAGCTGGTGATTAGAACAAAAAGTGTGGAGTTCATGCCATTCTACCTGTCATTCTTCGGCTTTGTCACCAGTACTTTGTGGATGACCTACGGAGTCTTAAGCAAAGACGTCCTACTTGCTGTAATACTACATTGACATCCATTAACTTCTTATATTTCAAAGAGATAGTTTTTGGCTTAAATATTCTTTAATTTGAATCTTATATGCTTGCAGACTCCTAATGTGATAGGTTGTCCTTTGGGAATCGCTCAACTGGTATTGTATTGCATTTATAGAAATGGGAAAAAGATGGAGGATCCAGAGGCAGGAATAAAAAATGGAGGACCCATCTTGAATGGAGACAGCTCTAGAGAGAAGACAAAGCTACCAGTGGACATGGAGCTGGATAGAACTACATTATCACGAAAGGACAATCATGATAACGATCAACCAATTTAAATATCAGTTGAGAAAGAGCAGTATCTTTCTGTCAACATTTTGCTATCATATGTAATGTTGGAACCTCATTTTTCATTTAGTTGGGTGATCTTCAGAATCCCTATAGTCATTCGGTATATTAGTGAGCTTAATAGTTTTTATGATTTATTCGACCGTCTACTACCAATTTCTGGATTGATATTGTCATTGGGTATATTAGTGAGCTTCCTGTATCGCTTCCATTACTCAATTATCTGAATAATGAAGAGACTAACATTTGAGTGGGTCTGACATGGATGCCATTGCTAGCAATCCAATGTCGGCCGACCAACGAATATAATTATTTCATAAATTTATCATTTTTCCTAAAGTCCCCCTTGATTTGACCTGAGAGACGTTGTACAGAAGGAATAGACTTTTTCCAAACATAGAAACAAATCTTTGTAATGAAAATTCTGAGCGAAAACACTATGCAATTGGCCCCGTGCAACTACTGTAGCATAAATGAGATTTTATAGAACTTCTTTATGTACGTTAAAATTCATGCACTGACTTATAAATTAAAGAATATATACTCTTCAATATGATGCTTATCTATTATTAAAACGCACATAAAACGGGCGAGTGTGTGGCATGGCACTTTAGATTATAAATGAAATCCGATCTGCCCTTTTATATGATGCTGAGATAATGCACAAACTTTATATACAAGAAACCTAAAGTGTCTTAATGCGTCATAATTTTAATTATGCTAAAGCACAGTATTTTCGAGTTTTAGTGCCCCATAAAATATCTGTAAAGAGAGAACCCGCCACATTTTCTCACGTGGAGATCTAAATCTCTTTATCATTCAACTAATGATTTATATATAAATATATCTGAAGGAAAATGGCAGAAATAAGAAATATGTCAGAAAATAAAATTTTATCATTCACACACAGAACAGACCAGAAAAAAATGTTTGCTGCTTCAGAGCAATCGATCTATTAATTTTTCTGTATCCTCTAAAAATTACAAACAAGCCAGTATTAAAAAGAAATTCACAGTCACCAAAAACTTAAATACAATAATAAATGACAATTAAAATGCCAGCAAAACATTCGTCCCAACCATATTAAACAGAAGTCCTATTGAATAAAACAAACCTCCTTTATCCTATTTGTCCGCCAGCACACTACGCACAAAACTGTCACCGTCAAAAAACGTGCATACTACATCACCGCGGAGGAGAGAGAAAGACCTCGCGGTAACACGGTAAACACATTTGCCAAGGAAACCGCAATACCGCGATGGTTTAGAAAGAGACCGCGGTGGTCGCGGTAACCACCCATACACGGTCAACGAACAAGGAATGAAGGGCACCGCATTACCACGGACGGTTAGAGATCAGACCACGATAGAGCGGTAATGGTTTGAGCGAACGGAGCAGGGAGCGATAACAATCACTGCGATACTGCACGTGTTCAGGTGGGTAACTGCGGGAGAGCGGTGACGAATGCTAGGCAGTTAACCGCATTGCCAGAGGTGACTGGCGATTAAGCCGCGGTAATGCGGGAAACATGAAAGATGGACACTGCATGACCGCCGATAGGAGAGAGAGTGGGTGCGGTAGCCCGGTAGACGTTGTTGAACCGTGAGAAGGAGTGACAGATGACGCGGTTGTGTGGTGAAGGTCAAAATCATGTGCGGGAGATGGGAGAAATTCCAACACTCCCTCTTTATCACAACTCCTACAATCTTTAACACCCAATTGGCTTCTTTGATAAATGAACGAGTCTTTCCCCAATGCCTTCGTGAAAATATCTGCTTGTTGCTCCTCTATTCTGCATAAATTCAACATAATTTCACCATTGGTAATTAACTCCCTGATGAAGTGAAACCGTGTGTCTATATGCTCGCTTCGCTTGTGGAAGATCGAATTCTTTGAAAGGGTGATTGCAAAGTTATGGTCACAATAAATGCAAGTTGCTTGGGATTGCTCATGCTAGATTTATTTCAAGACTCTCCTCATCTAGATAACCTGACATGAAGCACTTGTTGCAGTGACATACTCAACCTCAGCTAAAGACAGTGTAACAATTGGTTGTTTTTTAGAAGCCCAGGCAACAGCTCCTGTGCCAAAATTAAAAACATAACCCGATGTGTTTTTCCTGTCATCAACACTTCTAGCACAGTCACTTTCAATAAAACTTGTTAGTTTAAATTCTTCTGTTCTTGAATACTGAATGCCATAATTCTTCGTTCCATTGATGTATCTTAAAATTCTCTTTCTAGCCATCCAATGTGATTATTTTTGTGCTTCCATGAATCAAGAGATTAAACTGACTGCATACATGATGTCAGGCCTTGTGGCTATTAAATACATTAAACTTCCTACCAACTGTTTATACAAAGTTGAATTCACCTATGATCCTTTGTCTTCATTGCTAAGTTTCAGACCAGTTATCATTGGAGTAGGTGTTGGTTTGCAATTTATCATATGAAATCTCTTTAAAACATCCTTTGCATATTTGGACTAACAAATAACAATGCCATTTTCATTCTGTGTTACCTCAATGCCCAGAAAATACTTCATCAGACCTAAGTCTGTCATCTCAAACTCTTTTATCATTTCCGTTTTGAACAATTCAATCGATAGATTTCCAATTAAGATCAAATCATCAACATACAAACATATGATCAGGATTTTACCTTCTTCATTTATCTTCGTATACAATGTTGGTTCACTCTCGCATTTGGTAAATCCATTCTTTGTGAAGTAACTGTCAATTCTACTATACCATGCTCTTAGGGCTTATTTTAATCCATACAGTGCCTTTTTCCACTTATAAACTTTGTCTTCTTGTCCTGATATTTCATGTCCTAATGGTTGTTCAATGTACACTTCCTCCTCTAGATAGCCATTGATAAAAGTTGACTTCATATCCATTTGGTGAACTAACCAACAATTATGTGTTGTTAAAGCCAATAACATTCTGACTATGTCAAGGTGTGCTACAGGTGCAAAAGTTTCATTATAATCTATTTCAGGTTGTTGTGCATAACCTTTTACCACCAATCTGGCTTTGTGCTTCTGCACTTCTCCATTTGCATTGAATTTAGTCTTATAAATCCATTGAACACCAATGAGATCTTTGTCTTTTGGAAGACTCTGCAACTCCCATGTCTGATTGTTTTCAATTGAATCTATCTCATCATCCATTGTTGTTAGCCATTTTTCTTCCTTGATTGCATCTTCATAATGAATTGGATCTTCAGCTTGTGAATAAAATACAAAAAGTGTAAATTGCTATGAGTTGTTCTCACCTTCATTTTGATTATAAATGTCACTCATGCTTCTAATTTTTTGTCTTCTCATGCTTGATAAAGTTGGATTTGAAAGATCACTAGGATCTGCAGAATGTGGACTTGAAGGTCCTGCGCCAAAGGTTCTTGTTGTGATTGGTGTCTGCAGCCCTCTTGTTGCTTCTCTTACATTACTTGTTGGTGTCAATTGTTGACCACTTGCTTGAGGTTGAATAGGAACAATAGGTACATTAGTTGGGACTGAAATTTCACTCTCTTCTTGAGAGATATTGACTATAACATTAATAGTACTCTCTCTACTTCCATCCCATGCTTCATTTTCAACAAATTGAACATCCTTGTTGATTATAACCTTCTTGGTTGATGGATTAAACAACTTATATGCTTTGGATTCTTCACTATATCCAACAAAAATGCATTTCTCTCTTTTATTATCAAGTTTTCTTCTCAACTGATCAGGTACATGTACATATGAAACACATCCAAAAACTCTCATATGTGATACACTGTGCTTTTTACCAAACCATGCTTCCTCGGGGATAATATTCATCACACTTTTTGTTGGGCATCTATTCATGATATATGTTGTACAAGATACAGCTTCAACCCAAAACTCATTTGTTAAATGCTTGGCTTTCAACATACTTCTAACCATATCCATTATGGTTCTATTTTTCCTCTAAACTACCCCATTTTTTTGAGGCGTGTATCTTGTTGTGAACTATTTGTGTATTCCATGCTCTTTGCAAAAATTTAAAAATTCTCTTGGTATGTATTCACCTCCTCTATCTATTCTCAGCACTTTAATGAAACAACCACTCTGTTTTGCAGCTAGAGATTTAAATTGACAAAATAAATTAAACACTTCACTTTTTTGTTTCAGAAAATAGACCCATGTCTTCTTTGAATAATAATCTATGAAAGTCAAAAAATAATAACTACCACCTATTGAAGGTGTCTGCATTGGACCACATAAATCTAGATGAATAATTTCCAATGGGGCTTTTGCTCTTGTGGATTTCCCTGCTAGAAAGACTCTCTATGTTGCTTCCCTAGTATGCAACCTTCACAAACTCTCTCAGGTTTTTTAATTAATGGAATTCCCTTTACCATGCTCTTCCTATGAAGTAAATTCAGACCACCAAAATTTAAATGACCAAATCTTAAATGACAAAGCCAGTTTTCATCCTTTTGTTGACTTCTTCTGTGGCATTTGTCCTTGATGTCAAAACTGCCCTGGGTTGGTGCCTTGGAAGCATTTCCAGTTGGTCTTTTTATGGCATTTGATTGGCATAGTTGATATTTGATCTTGGTTGAGGTATTCTGGTTACAGGTTCTTTGTTCTATTGATCTAGTGACATGTTTTTTGGTTTATCAATTTTTATTTCAGTGATGCACTTAATTATATGACCTTAGCATGAATCAGTGTTCTACAGGTTGATCATTATTGTGTTTACGACTTTGTGAACTTTACATGAAATTAGTCTTTATCATTGGACATTGGACATATTATATAGCACTGGATATCAATGAGGTGGAAATTTGGTTTTAGTCAAAGGTAAACAAATTGATAATTTTCTTTGCATATGGTATTGTGTTTTTGGCATGGGTGTAAGGGCATACTAAAATCAACATGTATATTAGCCTATTTTACTCAACGCAAGTCCTTGAGTATACATGACATTTTAAGGTGGCAATCGACTTTAAGATATTCGGATATCTTTTGGCTTTGGATATTATTTGGCAATGCACCTTATATTACTATTAGGTCTCATCATGGTTTATTAACATGGCTTCAAGGCTGATAGCAGGTAAAGGAATTGGTTAATATTTTAATGTCACATTGGATGAGACTACGGTAATGCAGTGATAGCTGAGATGAATGTGATGGTGAGGATGGTGGTTAACTACTCTACCATGGGGAAGCGATAGTTAGGCCGCAGTAACATGAGAGACTGAGAGAGTGAAGACCGCCAAGCTACGGTGAGTGAGAAGGTAAGCCGCGATGTAGCAGTGGACACCATAGTATCGCGAGGGGTGAAGGATGACGGTGCAATAAGGCAGTAAGTGGTGGAAGAGGTGACAAAGAAGGATACCATGATACTGCGGGTGGTCGAAGGGTGGGTTGTGGTATGGCGGTGGATACTGCAGTACCATGAATAGTGAAAGGGAAGGTCGTAATATGGTGGTGGATACCATTGTACTGCAAGCAGTGAAAGGGTAGGTTGCGTTATGGCGGTGGATACCATTGTACCACAAATAGTGAAAGGGAAGGTCGCGGTATGGTGGTTGATACCGCGGTACCATGATCAGTGAAAGGGTAGGCCGCGGTATGGCAATAAGAGACAGGAATGAAGGCCGAAGAAAATGCCTGACACCGCAATACCGTGGGTGAATGGACTAAGAGGTGCGGTAACACGGGAAATGGCTAGACTTACTGTGCAAAAGAATTGTAACAGAAGGGGGGAAGCAAAAAAAATTTCACCAAAGCCTGTTCGATTTACAATTTCATTATTTGAGATTTAATTTCATAAATAGTAAGCATTTTTTAAAGAAACTATCAAGACTCATATTCTATGAAAAAAAAATATCAGACATTTAGAATACATAAATAACTGTAGGAATGGTTTGCAAAAGGTATTTAAACATAAATAACAGCAAAGACTATTGTTAATAGATCAGTTAATTACATCTATGCGAGTTGAATTTTCCTGCAACAGAGACATAAGTAAGATTTAAAAACAAATTTAGAGGGCCCTCCTTCTAGTGCCAAAATTTGGATGCCAAAATCTGCAAGAGAGACTTAAACAATTTCATGTTGTTAGCACAAAATTTTGTTTAAATCAAAAAATTTAACATCCCAATGAAATACTTAATCATTTCCAAATATGCAACTAATGAGCAGAAAAACAAATTAAATAAAGGCATATAAGAAACATAATTAAACCTTTATCTCATAGTGGATTGGTGCCACCTTGTTGTGTAGTAAGCATCCCTTTCCCAATCCTTGAACAAGATGAATGATGTTATGACTAAGATTAATTCTCAAATGAAGAGAATAACCTTGCATGAAATGTGTGAAATCTATGGATGAAATGATATATAATATACTTGCATGAATTGTGGATAATGAATTGAATTTGAGCATAGTAAGTTTACTCAAAGTTGTGTGTCCTTTTAAATGAGGGGAGAAGCCTCCAATTTATACATTTCTAAAATGGAAGAGAGAATGAAATAGAGCAATGTGGGATCATTCAACATCCAATGGCCAAGTGTCACTTGTCAAGATGTGAATGGTTGATGGTTGTGCACATTTTGGCCAAAGTGCCAATAAATGCAATCAGGTGGAATTTCAAATTTGAGAAATGACATGTGAGAGGGAAAAATGAATGAAATAAATACCACTTGGTTCAATGCACAAGGAAATGTAAGAGGAGTGAATGCCTTGTTGGATTTACAAATCCACTTGGACTTTTTGAATTCAAATTGAGGGAATATTCCCTTTTGATGCCATGTGAGGAAAAATAGATGAATTAATAAATCAAAGTAATTGATTTATTGTGCAAGTTGCAGAATCTAGAGGATTTTAATGATTGAGATTAAATTAATCAATATTTTATCAATTTATTGAGAGATTAGGAGATGTGACAATTTAGACTTAAATTGATAAATTAATTTAAATTAGAATTGAGAGGAATTGATTAACTAAATAAATGATTTTGATTTATTTAACCAAAGAGGAATATGTTAGATTAAATCAAATAAGGTTTAATTTATTTCATTTAATAAGAGGACTTTAGAGATTTTAATCAAATAAAATGATTTATTTAATTAAACAAAAATATAAGGTTAATCAAATTAAACTAATTAATTTAATCACTGGAGGAGGAAGACTTAAATTAATGAGTAATGATTCATTACATTAAGAGACATACAACGATGAATGTTGAGAGTATGATTCGGGAAGAAATGTTGTTAGTAAACGGGATCAAGTGTGTCAAAACGAAATTGTACATTTTCCATGTCTACACCTAGAAAATACTGAAAAAATATGAAAATTTAGATTTCTATTTTTTCTTAGTTTTATCACCGCAAAATGAATTTAATATCTTATTTTATTAGTTCAGTACCTGATTTTATTCAAAGTGTTAATGATGCTCCATTTCATGCATGTGATAGTGACTCAACTTTTCCCATGTCACTTTGTGTAGACACTCAAAATATCCTGATTTACTAACACCAATTCTTCCATAATCATTTCCACAGTAACCAATTAATTGAATAATCTTTATTTAATCAATTTCCCCTTTAAATAAAATAATACAATTTATCTTATTTATTTCATCATCCCCTAGTGTTCCTCTTTTAATTAAATAAATCAACTTTATTTAATTAAATCCTAGTGTTCCTCTTTTAATTAAATAAACCAAATTTATTTAATTAAATCCTAATGTTCCTCTTTTAATTAAATAAATCAAGCTTTATTTAATTAAATCTTAATGTTCTTCTTTTAATTAAATAAATCAACAATATTTAATTAAAATCATAAACGTTCTAATATCCTCTCATATGATTTTAATAAACCCAAACATTTAAATCACATGTCACAAATCAACTAATTCCATCTAAGTTAATTAATCCTAAATTAATTAACTCCTAACACTAACCCCCATTCCTCTAGCTTTTGACTCCACCCTAGGGTAAGTCAACCATGGTCAAGTTGCACATGTAAATCAATTTATTTGATTTACTAATTACCTTATTTTTATTCAAAAAAGGCATATTCTTGGAATATTCCACCCACTTGACCTTTCCCTCCAAAGGACTTTGTCCTCTTTCTTGAGTCACCTTGGAATTAAAATCTCTTACATGTCCTCTTCTTACACAAGCCACCTTGGCTTTAAATGGAATCTTACACGTTCTCTTACACAAGCCATCTTGACATTTATTCTTCTTACACATCACATCTCCCAAAATGTGCTCACACATGTGTGAGCACATCTCCTCAAGATTCATTAGCATGTTGACAAGTGGAATTATGCTATTGGTCTATTCTTTAATCCCACATTCATCAATCTCATTCATTCTTCAATCCTTGGTTTCTATAAATAGAGGCATCATTCTCACAATTTGGATCCATCAACAAAGAGCATAATAAATATAGCCATTTGAGTTCACAACATTTCATATTTTCATCCATTGTAGCAAGATTATAGCCATTTTTGATGTTTTTTTCATAAAATCCATCATCAATCTTATCAAGGGTTTAGGAAAGGGCTTCTTTCCACATCAAAGGAGCACTAATCCCCCTATGGGATGTTGGTTTGAGCATTCAGAATAGGATTTAATTAGTATTCTATTTGATATTTTACTTTTTTTTCATGTTCTTGTGTTCAAATGAATTTCATAGGGAATGCTTAGTCTTACTTGTTTCTTGACTAATGATCACTTGTTTGTTCATGTTTGGGCAGGTATAGAAGGATAATTCACATTTTGGCGCTAGAAGGAGGGTGAATTTCTCGAAATTAACATGCTTTTTGGTCATTTTCGCTACTTTTTTTCACTATTTTTGTTTCTAGGATACAACAGCACTGAAGAGGTCAAACAATGATATAATCATTGTAGCATCAATATATAGCGATTTTACCCTTATTTCCAAAATATGACACTGTTTGGGTTCCTTTGATGTTGATGGGTCAAACTCCAAAGTGTGACGCTCGAAGAAATAGCGACGCCTTCGTTGTCTCTATTTTCTCCACAAAGTGACACTGATTTACTAGAGCAACTCTAGAAACTCCAAATAGCGTTTCTTTCATGAGAATCGATGCTAGGTCTAGGTAAAAGGCAGTTCTTAGTTTTTATTTCAACATGTGCTTTAATATTTTGATTTCTTTTGACCTTTGACTTGTTTTGTGGCTCTTTTTTTGTAGGCTGACCAAATTTTGTAGGTTTTTGATGACAAAGAAGGAGGAATATCTATGGCATCCTTTTTTTCAAATTTATAAAAAAAAAATTATTGACACTTTGGGGATATTTATGATCCCATCTTTGGACATTGCTACCTTCAGTTTTAGGACTCAACTACATTTTGTTTGGATTTTAAAAAGAACACACAAAATATTTTATTTTTTTCTCAAAGTTGCTTAAAAAGAACCTTAGAAACTTACTAGAATTTTGACTTAGGTTAAAATTGAACAAACAAATTTCACACTCAAATTTGGTGCTATAAAAAGAATCCATTTATTGCTTTTAAGGATTAAAAAGAACTTGTCTATACTTTGGTTTTTTTAATCTTATTTACAAACTAATACCATTTGAATGTGTATGCACTTCTCTCATGCTTGACAATGATCTTGAGAATCAAAATAATTCTTGTGACATTAGGTTGTCTAAAATATTGCCTCCACACTTCAAATTTGGGTTTTAAAATTGAACAAAACATGTGAGTGTGAAGAAAAGGAATTGTTTGCGCTCCCACCTAAATGTGTTAGGTGGTTGAACTACAAATTCACTTCTTCGCTATTGTTTACCCTTAGAGAGAATACCTTGGTGGGAAAAATTACTCACCCCAAGGGAATGACTCAAACCGATAATGAGCTAAACACTAAGCTACTCCCATCTGGTATATAAATTTGAATGTTGAGGAAATCTTAGTATTACAAAACTTCCTACAGACAAGTGGGTGATACTCTTTATTGGGTTGATCTTGACTCTCATGTGGCCTTCTGAATGGATGCCTTGATTACAAACCATTTTTTGTAGAATCCAAAATCCTTACCTATTTGTTGGTGTCAGGAGGTCAAACCTCTGAAGCCATCCCACACACTTGTGTTTCAAAGTAGAGATGAAATTTTTTTCATGGGAGATTCATGAGAATTGAAGCTTGGCTAACCCGAGAAGTGTGTGATGAGAAAGGGGGAGCTAGTGTGGTCAAACTTCTAATCATCCACTTTGAATAAGAACAAAAAAGTTTATAGAAAACCCCCACAAATGCACCACAAAATATGCAAGTCACCCCACCTATCATTCAAGCCACAACATTCACATTCATTCCACCACCCGATCCACAAAATGACATGTCCACTCGAATAAAAAATATCTTGCAATAAGTGTTGGACATCCAATCCGAGAAAACCAAAAAACCACAAGGGAATTTATACCCTTATCCATTTTACATAAGCATTGTGGTGAGGTCATTCCCATAGGTTTTTAAGATACAAAAATTTAGCAAATACTATGGGACTAGAAACCCTAAATATCACATCAGAGAATTCCATGTGCATTGTATGTAAGTTTCCTATGATGAGTCTTATCTAATGAGGCTCTTCCCTAGAAGTTTGGTTGGCCCAACCATGGAATGGTTCTCCCATCTTTCTCCTAGAATAAAAAAGTTCCAAGAAATTGTGGATGCATTCATACAAAATTACTCTTTTAATATAGGCATGGATGTAAGCTTGGAATATTTGTCCAACCTAAATAAAAATGAGGGAGAGACATTTGTATCTTGTTACAATGATGGCGATCCAAGGTCAATAGGAGCAAGTGGGATATGCTAGAAGAACAAGTCGAAACCATCATCTCAAATCTTGAAGGGATCCTAGCCTTCCATCTCAAAATGCAATGCATCACCACCTATGATCAGCTCATCCCCAAATCTCTTAACATTGAAAGAGATGTCATTTCGCAAGGGGGAACACCCACTTATCAATACAATCATCCATCAGCGAGCTATAATGACAAACCTTGAACATGGAAAAAAAAATGTTACCAATGATGGTGTTGTTGACACCAAGGTTGTCATCAGTGCTCCAAAACCAAACACACAACACCAAACATATCAAAAACCTCAAAACAACACCCAAAACACCCCATGACCCAACACATCTCAATAGAAAAACAACACACAAATAGTCAACAATGTCAATGATCAAGGTGGGCCATCCACAAGAAATAGATATCCCCCCAAGTGAGAGTACACACCGCTTGGGGAATCAGTTGAATCTTTCATGCAACAACTCATTGAAACCAACATCATCAAGCTCCTAGTCATTGAAAACTTCTAGGAGCCTATATTCAAACCACCATGGTATAATGAGAAGCACCTTTGTGATTTTCATAAGATAAAGGGGTGGGTGACAGTCAGTTGCATGAGGCTCAAGAAACTGATCCAAGATCTTATTGATGACAAGACTATCATTGTTGAGTAACCAACTGGAATTTGAGACCTCAAAATATACATGAATCTAATGTTGAATCATAATAAAGAAAACAATAATAAAAAAGGGAAAAAGCATGAAAACTTCAACCATGTATATGACCATGTTGTTGCAAATTTAGATGAGTGGGTAGGTGTTATGCATATCATAGGGTCCAATGCCAAGTTTGGATTTGCAACACGAGCTAGAAAACTCATAATCCTTGGACCATCCATGCAAGCTAGAGCACCCCCTGCAAACTCAAAGTTAGTTGCCAATAGTTACAATGTCTTAGAACAGCTAAAGAAGACCCCCACCCAAATCTCCATCATGGAGTTGCTAAAAATCTTGCCTACCCATAGGGAAATCCTAGAAAAGGCACTAGATGTGTCTTCCGTACCCATAGATCTTGATGCAGACCAATTCCACGCTATGGTTAGACACATCACCATGCCAAATCTCCTTATGTTCTCTAAATAGGATCTCCCAACCCAACCATCTCATAAGTATGTGCTTCACCTCAAATTTTTTGTCCATAAAAATAAAGTCAAAAGGGTCTTGGTGGATGGGGGTACAGGTTTGAACATTTTTTCTCTTAAGCTAATAAAGAATCTAGGATTCTCTAAAGATCTATAAGAAAAGGAAAAGGCATCACAATCTAGGCTTATGATGATCAAGAAAGGGTGTCTCAAGGCATCATCCAACTTCCTATCCAAGTAGGATCGACCATCATGGAGACTACTTTCCAAGCTCTTGATCTTCACCTCCCTTATAACATTCTTTTGGGGTGCCCATGGATCCATGGGATGAAAGTTGTAGCATCCACATTTCACTAATGTGTTAAATTCCCCTATGAAAACCAAGAGGTCACAATTCATGGTTACCCAAAACCCTTTTCTTACTGTAGGAACCTTGAAGCCAAATATTATAAAATCCCACAAGTTCCCAAGAATGATGAAGACCCTATGACTCCATATGTAGATCCATCCACCTTGGTCTCCACTTCTAAGACAAAGACACCCCCAATTCCCAAAATTTTTGATATCAAATCCATTATCCAAGATAACAGATGTGGAGACTACAAGATGAAGAAAATTTCCTTTGTAGTAGGAATGTTACCTCAATCTCCTAGGTCCCATCGATAGCCACAACCAAGTAACACACCATCTCAAACATTCAAAGACGACCCCTCCAGATTCAAAAGTTTGGGAGACCTAGGTTGAGAAGTGGTAGATGAAAAGGATATATCAAATCTCCTATACCAACTCTTCCAATGGAAGATGATAACAAAGGGCTATAATTAATGCTTGGCATGGGTTACAATACGAATGAAAGTCTCAGGAAGAATAGAAATGGCTGATTAGAACCCATTGTTGTTGAGAAGCGCATGAAGAATCTTGGACTCAAATGTACTCCTTCAAAGATAATTGTACATGGTAGAAGTCTCCTTGTTAAAATAGTCAAAGCTCCTCTTCAGTTACTAGTATCCATAGGTCTACCCTTAGACAACTATACCTTTGATATAAATAATGTATGTAGTAGTCATGAGGAGTCCCCCATTGACCTACCCATTTTATTTGAGGAATATTCCCTATTCATGATTTCCACTATGTCTTTTGATTCCAACAACCAAACCCATGAAATAGAGCTAGTTTATTCCTAGCTAATAGACTATGACCAATGAGGACCACCAACTTTAGACACATTCGAAAATAATGAGGCCCTCTTGGAATTCATGGGACTTCGGGATGCTATACCAAGCAAAGATCATAAAGCAGGATTTGACATTGAGCTAGACACACATGCATACTATAGGAAAATGATTGAATGCCTTGGTCACAAAAGTGAAAAATTAAGAGTAATCTCTAGGTCTTTAAGTGAAAACCACATCGTGGCACTTTTTGACCCAAAAATAGTAAACAAAGGAGGCATATGAGGGTGAAAACCTCTCTAAGGTACCCATGCATGAGGTATTCAATCTTCCCCTTAGTTCTATTCATCAGGAGAAGTCAGTAGTGTTGGCAGAGAAGTGTAACCCCATCAATGTAGGGACTAAGGAGACACCACACATAACCTTCTATGCAGAATCTCTTTTGACTGAAGAACAAGAACTCCTAGCTACATTTCTAAGAGAAAGAAAGGTAAATTTTTCATGGACTTACGCTAACATGCTAGGACTCAATCTAGAGGTTGTGGTTCATCATATTGCAGTATATCCAAAGGAAAATCCAATGAAGAAAAAAGTAAGGAAGATGCATCCACATATCGAAATATTAGTAAAACTTGAATTGCAAAAAATCCTGGATGTTGGCTTCATAAGACCCATCAATTATCCTAAATGGGTTTCAAACTTGGTACCAGTCATAAATCCCATTGGGGGCATATAAATTTTCATTGACTTTTGAGACCTAAACAAAGTATGCCCCAAAGATGATTTTCCCCTTTTGAACATTGACATGATTGTAGATCAAATAGCTAGGCTTAAAATTTTGTCTCTCATGGAGAGTTCTCAAGATAAAATTAGATAATGATAGTGAAAGATGATCAACATAAGACAACCTTAACCTTTCCATGGGGTACATACTGCTAGAACATGATGTTGTTTGGGTTGAAGAATGCTAGAGCCACCTATCAAAGGCCATGAAACTCATTTTCCATGATATAATTCACAAGTTTGTAGAGGACTATGTGGATGACATACTGGCCAAGTCAAGAAGGCAACGAGATCACATAGCGACACTAAGCTCCATCTTTTATAGATTGGAGGAATACAAGGTAAGGTTTAGCCCTAATAAATGTGTCTTCAACGTACAATCAGGAAAGCTTCTGGGGTATATAGTGTCAATGAGAGGGATCAAGATAGACTCGACCAAATTCAAAGAATTTCTTGAAATGGAGGCACCAAAGATATTGAAATAGTTAAGGGGTTTATAAGGAAGACTCCAATCCATCTGTAGGTTCATCATGCAGTTGGTAGATAAGGCTATCCCATATTCTCATCTACTCCAAAATGGGGTAGCATACAAATGGGATGAGAAGTGTGATCAAGCGTTCAAAAAAATCAAAGAGTACCTATTGATGCTACTGATACTCATGCCACCAATCCAAAATAATCCACTAATCTTATACATATTGGAAATAATAGCAACACTTGGAGCTCTATTAGAACAACATGATGAGACGAGGAAGGAAAGATCCATCTACTATATCAGTTAAACCATGGTAGGCAATGAGTTGAATTATACATCCATTGAAAAGTCTTGCTTAGTAGTAGTGTCTGCCTCACAAAAAATTTAGGCACTACATGTTACCCCATCAAATTAAACTCATCACCAAAATAGACCCCCTCAAATATTTACTTTCCAAGGTGACACTAATAGGGTGGATGGATAAGTGGGTCATGATCCTCTCAGAATATGCTATTGAATATGTGGAAAGAAAAGCTATCAAGGGACAAGTGATTTTGGATCAATTAATGGAAGCACCTCTCTATTCAGAGAACCCACTTGTATCAGAATTCCAGGTGAGTCTGTATTCAACCTCAGTGTCATAGATCATTGGAAGGTTTATTTTGATGGATCATATACACAAAATGGATCAGGAGTGGGTGGTTTATTCATCACACCACAAGGGGGTTGTATTCCTAAATCCTACAGGTTATCTTTCTCTTGCACTAACAACATTGACGAATATGAAGCCCTTGTGATCAAACTCAAAATAGAAGTGTAGTGGAAGATCATGGTTCTTAAAGTTTATGGAGACTCTCAGCTAATCATCAACCAAGTCAACAATGAGTACCATACAAAGGATTACAATTTGACCCCATACAAGAAACTGGTGGAAGACCTCAAAGAATTCTTCATTGACATCACGTTTGAGAAAATACCAAGGGAAAACAAAAAAGCAAAGGATGCCATGGCAATGATTGGATCACTAATATATATCCCACACAATGTCCTTAAACATGAATTCTTGGTAAAGCAACTTCTCATACCAGCTTTCAAGGTACCAAATTCTGAATTTGTGTGTGAAATTGTTGGTCCCAGTAACTTGTGGTATCATGACATATACACTTACCTAAGAATAGGACTCCTCATTGTCGATATCACTCTAAACCTTAAAAGAACCTTTGTCAAGAAGTCATCCCACTTTTTTATCTTAAGCAACACCCTATACTGTAGGTGTATTGAGGGAACCCATTTGTGATGCTTAAACATTGAGGAATCTTTGACTGCTTTAATGGAGGTAAATGATGGCATTTATGGTTCACATTCGAGTGGTATGATCTTGGCCAAGAAGCTATTGAGAACAGGGTATTATTGGTCAAAAATGGAAAGGGAAGCTCATGAATATGTCAAGAAGTGTTTGCAATGCCAACAACATGGGGACCTCATCCATGTACCAGCTCAAGAGCTCCACCTGATTGTAACACCTTGGCCCTTCTTGCAGTGGAGGACCGATCTCATTGTAAAAATCACCCCCACCCCATCTAATGGACACAAGTTCATTATCACTGATATAGAGTATTTCACAAAGTGGGAAGAGGCCATTCCTATGACCTATATCAATAGAAAACAGATTTCTAAGTTCATCTTGAATTACCTCATATGTCACTAAGGTGTCCCAAAGGCTATTATCTCAGATAATGAGACACCTTTCAAAAACCAAGATGTTTGAGACCTATACTAGAAATTCAATAGCCAACATTAGTTTTCTACTCCATACTACCCCCAAGGTAATGGCCAAGAAGAGGCTACAAATAAAACCATCCTCAAAATCCTCAAAAAGACAGTCAATGAAGCTGGTCATGATTTTCACTTGTAATTAAATCCCACCCTATGGGCTTACCAAACAAGTATTTGCACAACAACAAGTGTAACCCCATTCTCCTTGGTCTACGAATCAAAAGCCATTCTTCCTATCAAGATCGAGCTCACATCCTTGAGGATATCATTGTAAAACCTCATAAAAGATGAAGAATATTGGCTATCACGATTGAACGAGCTGAACTATTGGATGATCATTGCATGGATTCTCTAAACCACTTGCAAGTCTACCAAAACCATCTAAAGAGGATCCATAACAAGAAGATCTGGAATCGTTCATTTCAAGTCAATGACCTTGTGATGAAAGAAAAACAAAGAAATGTGTTGAATCTAGATAGCAAGGGAAAGTTTGAACCCAACTAGTCGGGACCTTTCATCATCACTCCAAGCTATAAATCAGGAGCATATCAGTTGTCAACACTTGAAGGGGAACCTCTACAGGAGCCTATCAACGACTCCCATCTCAAAAAGTTTTATGCCTAAGTTTCTAGGTATAAATCAAAAAATCAAAAAATCAAAAAAATCAAAAAAAGGATTGAAAATAGTAAAGATAAAAATCGTCCTCTAGTGAAAACCACTTCAGTGGAACTTTGGGCAAGTACCTTGGTGAAAACCTAGAAATCAGGCACCTTGTGTAAATAAGCACTTTCCATCCACCATGATCTCTATGGATGGTGACACAACACCTCTCACATTCAATCACATCCTTCCATTTCACCCATCTACATTTGCATCATGGCTTGATCCTATTTTTGTATCATGTTCCACCCTAGAACTACTCGACACATTCCTAAGGTCAGTTTGTCCTGCCTATATTGGAGTATCCTATCACATCACATTGGGGGAATGTTTTATTACATACATCGAATCATATTTGTGTATATTCTGGAGATCTACCTTAAATCAAAAAAATCCAAAAAAAATCATAAAATCCTTTAAAAAATAACCAAAAACATCCAAATTATGCAAAAAATCCAAAAATAGGTCAAAATTTTAAAAAAGCCAAAAATGGAGTTGTCATGTTAAACTACATCATCTTTGAGCTTGAATGTAGGCAAGGCTAATCTTTGATTGGCTCTTGAGACACATTAGGTCAGTCCTTTGGGATTCCTTCATAATAAACCAGCAATCAATTTGTTCATATCTCATCAATAAACAAGTCTATTTCAATCAAACTACGTGGTCTTTGCATATATAACGTAGGAAAGGCTAATATTTGATCAGCCCCTGAGGCCCCAAGGATAGGTATTTTAGTTAGGTCCTTGGTCAAAATCTTGGAAAAAACCAAAAAAATAAATAAATTGGAAAATCAAAACATTTTTAAAACATCTTAAAAATACCAAAAACAACCTCAAAATTTTTCAAAATACCAAAAACATTCAAAAAATCCAAAAAAGTGCATCCGTCCCATTTCAACATTCACCCACAATAAGCATCCACTCATAATAAATCAATCATCATTGGTAACACAATCAGAAACAAATATAGCAAATTAAAAGTGTGAACTCCAATGTCAGAATCTCAAGTCTAAGTCAGTAGGTAAATGAGTTGGTCAAATTTGAGTATCAATAGCCTATCATCTAGTAAATCTCACCATCATCTAATAACATCATGTCCTAGGATGAATGCTTCCTACAATGGACATCAACATCATGCATTACCGTAGTTTAGTCTTGGCTAGTGGTATGAAGAACATTAGCTTGTTTGTTTACTTGATCTTTTCTTTTTGATTTATCTTATTACACTCATTCCAATGACCTCTTGATGATTTAGAGAGAAAGGAATGAGGTATTGATCTTTATCTTTTGTCTATTGTGCTTGTTGGATATTCTTGTAATATAAGCTTGGGGAATACTTTCTTTATTAGGTGTGTATGGAGGGTGTTTTGGATAGCTTGTTGACTATTACACTGTTAGGTTTTTCCTCTCTTTGTTTTGGTCTGAGATATTCCAAATATCTAAAGTAAATCCTACTAAGGTTTTTTGTATTTCAAGTGTGATCAAGAATACTCCTATCTGATTGTCAGGTTGAATTCCATCACACTAGGTACAACGCCATCCTGTTCCTTCATACCTTGATGCATTGTATCTATGTGTGTTATCAAACATAAGGAAAGTAAGTACTTTACGTCCCTAATCTTTGATAAGAAAAACATCATCATCCCTCATCATTATCTCTAATAAAGTCTCAGCAGATCATGGACTTGTTGGATTCTCTTTTCATCATCTCATTTCTTCTTTCTTCTCTTTGTGCTAACATGGTATCATGATAGTCAACCAAAAAAGTCACTAATGCATTCATTCGACATCCACAAATTATCAGCATACTTGCATCTCATATTTAAGTCTTAAATCCTTCTTTCACGTTTAATATCATCATTACATTTTCATAATCATTCTAAGGTACGAAGAATAATAGAGTTTTATTATTCTGAGTATCTTAAATCATTGCATATCATAATCATATCATAAATCATTACATATCATAGTCATTTCAACTCACATCATTGCATCATTGAAAAATAATATCACATCATGCATTTTTTATGAAGAATAATATAGATTTATTATTTTGAGTATCTTAGAAATCATTTGCATCCATACATCCATATACTCATACATCATCATAAAATGTGCATTGAAAAGATACAAAAAAAAATTATTTGCATATCATATCATAACATCACATACATCATCATAGTATCACATAATCCATTTTGCATTATCACTTAAGATATAATAGAGATTTTTTTATTCTAAGCATCTTATAAATCACTTCCATACCATTGCATTTTTATCCATACTGCATACATCATAAAAGTGCATAGAAAATATACAAAAATAAATGTAGCATCCATGAACATCTGCATATCATAATCATCCATCACATAATATAGTCACATCACATTGCATAAACATCAAGTGCATCCATACATAAAGCATAAAAAAGGTGAACACATCATCATCAATCAACCCAAC
This sequence comes from Sequoiadendron giganteum, assembly GCA_007115665.2. Classification (NCBI taxonomy): domain Eukaryota; kingdom Viridiplantae; phylum Streptophyta; class Pinopsida; order Cupressales; family Cupressaceae; genus Sequoiadendron; species Sequoiadendron giganteum. The sequence continues at coordinate 696,330,762 of CM021100.1, read as the reverse complement.
TCATATATATATATATATCAAAAAATCATAACTATCATGATACAAAATTAGACTCAAATGTATGTACATCAATCATGATACAAGGCAAAGCATGAGAGTGTTTATCAAAAAGTGGCTAGCCCTGATGGCTGCTCCCCTCACCTACCTTCCTCTCTAGTTGAACCTCTACTTGTCGAACCATTATCTTCTATGAGTAATTTGGTTGTCTAAGAGCTAAGGGAAGTTCTTAATGGTAATGAAATCTATAATAATCAGCCTCTTTGACTACCTCATGATACATCCGCATTGACACTATCCTACCCTAAGAAGCGGTGGCCATGGTCTCCAACTGTTGCCTACAACCAACCTCTTGACTATAACTCTAAGGCTTGTCTATGTTGTCTCTCATTATCTCACTCAGTGGTGAGATCCTATACCTATTGTATAGCTAGATCCTATACTTACTGGTGGGCCTGGTCTTGCTCACCTATGACCACCTGTATTCAAGCTCGCAGGCCCTATACCTATCCATGTAGCTACTAAATCTGAGGATCTTGTGGCTGATGGGGCTACTGTGGTGGTTGATGGGATTGATCTTGCTGAGCCGGGTGTGGGTGGTGTGGTGGCTGATCCTGCTAAACCTAGTGTGGTTGGTGTTGTGGCTAATCCTTTTTCTTATTTGGTTTCCCATCTTTGGGCAGTGCCATTGGATCTTGTCCCCCTACCCCCACCTGTTCTCTCTGACTAGTCCTCCCCCTAGGCCTCCCCTATGGAAGTGCTTCCGTTGGATCTGTCAGTCATAGTGGAGGTCTAAATGACTCTGCATATGCCCATGTGACCACTAAATCTATCAGTCCCTATCCATAGTCCCATGGCCTAGAAACCAATTGTCTAAATGAATCAACTGCCTTGAGCCATTGGGATGGTTCACCCCCATGTCGTCTCTTGAGTTGTTCTAGCAAAGATAGTCATACAATCATCATCTAACCTATCTTGAACCTTGCCAAACTGATGAGCCACCTTTTCAGGAAAATACCACTCTATGATAGTGTGCTCTCACCCCTACATCAATCAGGTGTGATGGGCATAGAACGACTATTGAACATCATCATACCATGTGGGTATTTGTAGCCACGACCACCAGGTGAATGATGCCAGATCATCAATGATGTGACATCAGTAAGGGAGACCAAACGTGACCTATATGCCGCAGTTTGTTCCCACCCCCATATCTCCATACCGTAGGGTCATCAGGCTTTGTATCCACTAAGGTGAATATCGGTTAGAGCACAACAATGTGCTCCCATGCCCAAATATGTAATAGTGTCACATTGGTGTCGATCACATGACCATCATAGTATACAAAATCATGAAGATTATGGTATAAATATGCTAGCATCATTGGACCCTAGGAAAATAAGGTCCTCTATCTCAACATACTCTCCTAGATCAAACCCCATCATGTCTTGAAAAATTGGCCCCATTGATCTGGAGCCACTAGCCAAGATACAATGGCAACAAGGATCAATCTAAAAACTAGCACTCACCCTCTGTAAAACTCTAAGTCAGTCTAACCCTTAATCAAAGCTAAGTCCTCATACCCTATAACATCACGACATGCATCGATACTGACATCTATATCATAAATCATGTGAGTGCCATGTATTAGCAACCACAGGATGCACCATACTTTGTCAAGGGTCATGGTCACCTCACCAGTCGGAAGATGAAAAGATGAGGTCTCAATGTGCCATCTCTCAACGCGGTCATCATCATCGGGTGGGTCAAGAAAATGGGTGCATAAGCTATGTACCACAGACCAATCTCACCCAAATTCTCCTATCATAGATCAAATAAAGTTCCCACTCACTAAGAATTGAGGGCCAATGCTCGCACGAAAGAACAAGCTACATTACCTCCTGCACTTAGGAAGCATACAATGTCAAAATTTGTAAAAATATCTGAACCTATTTGGAGCTTTTCCCCTAGAACAATGAATACATCAATTTTTTCAAAAGGTTTGCCATTTTTCAAACTCCAAATAGCGACATTGGACTCTTTGGAAATGTCAAATCGGCTCAAGCACCACCATTTGCACAAGCATCACCCTTTATTGGACAAACCCTAATTTCAAATCAGCTCAAGTGTCGCTATTTTCATTTGCGTCACCATTTGAAAATCTAAACCCTAAAGTCAAATCATTATCAAATTTCCATTTGCAGTAGCATCACTATTTTACCTTCCAACATTGTCGATTGAGTGTTTGTGCATTGCTATATAGTGATGTTGGAGACTTGAACTCTTCAACACGTGATAAATGCACTAAAAATTCAAAATTCAAATTTGGGTTTAGGTCGGATACTTGTGGTCCTACGCCTGGAGGTCTCTGGGACACTGAAACTCACTTGAAAAATGTGTTAGGGAAGCATTCGTTGCGCCATCTTGTAGAAGGGTCAGAGCTCAAAAGACTAGAATTGCTAAGGTGTGAATGCACAAATGAATGGAAAGTGACTCTTCCAAGCCTATTTAAGCATGAAAATTAGGGTTTCTTGATCTGATTAAGCCATCAAACTAGGGTTTTGTCCCCCCCAACACCATTCATGCTTGATCGAGGCTCGTTTCACATCTTTTTTCATGTTTTGGCATCCTGGAGCCTTTTTGGACCCTTCGGGCAACTTGTCATCTTGTTTTTGATATCTCCCCCCAAAATCCATTTTTTTCGTCTAATCTCTCAAGGGGGCAGGTATACCAACATATTTCTTCTTTCCAAGGTAGCAGTAGGGCATTTGAAAAATTTATTAAAAAATTGACTTTTGATCTCGCAAGTGTTATTCTTTGAACCAACACAGCAAGTACATTGCTTCAAAGAGGGGCAAAATGTACACTCAAAATATCTTGATTGATATCATACACTTGATCCTAATATACTAACACCAATGCTTTCATAATCATTTCCACACTAACTAATTAATTGAATAATCTTTATTTAATCAATTTCCCCCTTAAATCAAATAATACACTTTATCAGATTTATTTCATCATCCCCATAATGTTCCTCTTTTAATTAAATAAATCAACTTTATTTAATTAAATCCTAATGTTCCTTTTTGAATTAAATAAATTAACTTTATTTAATTAAATAAATTAACTTTATTTAATTAAATCCTAATGTTTCTCTTTTAATTAAATAAATCAAGATTTATTTAATTAAATCTTAATGTTCTTTTAATTAAATAAATCAATGATATTTAATTAAAATCCTAAAATTTCTAATATCCTCTCATATGATTTAAATAAACCCAAACATTTAAATCATGTGTTACAAATCAACTAATTCCATATAAGTTAATTAATCCTAAATTAATTAACTCCTAACACTAACCCCCATTTCTCTATCATTTGACTTCACCCTAGGGTAATTCAACCATGGTCAAGTTGCACATGTAAATCAATTTATTTGATTTACTAATTACCGTATTTTAATTCAAAAAGGGCATATTCTTAGAATATTCCACCTACTTGACATTTCCCTCCAAAGGACTTTGTCCTATTTCTCGAGCTACGTTGGAATTAAAAGCTCTTATATGTCCTCTTCTTACACAAGCCACCTTGAATCTTATTCTTCTTACACATCACATCTCCCAAAATATGCTCACACATGTGTGAGCACATCTCCTCAAGATTCATTAGCATTTTGACAAGTTGCATTATGATATTGGTCTATTCTTTAATCCCACATTCATCAATCTTATTCATTCTTCAATCCTTGGCTTCTATAAATAGAGACATCATTCTCACAATTTGGATCCATGAACAAAGAGCATTATCACTATAGCCATTTGAGTTCACAACATTTCATATTTTCATCCATTGTAGCAAGATTATAGCCATTTTTCATATTATGTTCATCAAATCCATCATCAAGCTTATCAAGGGGTTAGGAAAGGGCTTCTTTCCACATCAAAGGAGCACTAATCCCCCTATGGGATGCTGGTTTGAGAATTTATAATAGGATTTCATTAGTTTTGTATTTCATATTTTACTTTGTTTTCATGTTCTTGTGTTCAAATTAATATCATAGGGAATGCTTAGTTTTACTCGTTTCTTGACTAATGATCACTTGTTTGTTCATTTTTGAGTAGGTATAAAAGGAGAATTTACACTTTGTATCTTTGATCCTTCTAATGAGATTCCTGTTGCTTTGGAGGATATCTTGTTGCAAGAAGATGAAATCATTGATACCTTTCTAAATGTTACTCTACCCTCTCTTCTACAAATGATGTATTTGTGAATGATAAATCTAATATTAAATCCAATGCACTCTCTTCTAGGGATGATGCATTTTTGAATGATGAATCTATTCTTCACTCCAATTCACTTTCTTTTGGAGATGATGTATTGGTGAATGATGAATCTTTTCTCTATTCCAATGCACTCTATTCTAGATATGATGCATTAGTGAATGATGAATCTCCTTCCATATTTGATCCTCTTATAGCACACTAGCCCATACTTATGATAAAATAATGAATGAACAACCAAGTCTTCTTTCAGCTCCTAAACCTACAACTGAAGCACCTAGTGATTATGATCTTGTCGAGAAACTTCGAGTTACTCTGGCTAAGATCTCACTGTGGGACTTGCTTCAGTCCTCTTTGATTTACCAAGGTATACTTTAGGAAGCCTTGTTAAAGATCCTCTTACCTTCTTCTGCTAGGCTAGTAGATGTTGATGCATTGATTGCCCATATTCATGCAGATTCGCCAAATATTATGTTTTATCCACAAGAACTCCCACCTCTGGAAGTATAGAATCAATCGTACCCTCTAATGATCATAGTTAATATTAATAAAATTGGTATTAGATGTACTCTCATTGATGTTGGTTTGGAACTCAATGTATGTAGCATTGATCTATCGCCTAAAATTAATATTGATTCATCTTCTCTTAATGCTTCTTCTACTGACATTTGTGGGTTTGATAATGTTTGTCAATAATCCCTAGGCATGACGGTATTTCCCATGACATTGGGAACCATTACCGTACCCACCCTTGTATATGTTATGTCAAAAAAATTACCATATAACCTTCTACTCGGTAGACCATGGATTCATGTCATGGGTGTAGTCTTGTCTACCTTGCATAAATCTATTAAGTTCATTTTCAATAATCAAGTAGTCACAATCAAGGTTGACCCTGATGCTATTTGATTATGTGAGATGGCAACTGCTAGCTAAATTTTAGTTTTTCCTACTCTTATTCCTTCAATGTCTTCCAATGTGTCGATGTTTACTCCAATAGTACGTACTACAAAGGATACTCTTGAGATAGATTTCCCTAAAGAAGATCCTGCTAAAGAAATAAATATTAAGTCTACATCTTCTCAAAAGAATGCATGTATTGGTGATGATTAGGTTTCCTTAAGACTTTACAAATACCTTCATTGGGGAACATAAATTCAATCTGATCCACTTGAGCCTTCCAATAACATCATCCCCACCCACTATCAAAGATGATGATTATTTTATATTGTGGGATAGTGTGAAAATAAATTGTAATATTCTTAGTGTTGATCCTCCTTTTGAGGAAGATGATTAGGCTTCTTCTAAAGAGGATAATGTTGACCTAGTCTTGTTAAAAAGGATGATGGTGATTCCATAGAGGAGTATGATCCCCATTGCTGGAATAATGTTCTCTATGTAGATCCTCCTCAATATTTGCAAGTGTGATATGGCCCTAGAATTAAGCTTGTATCTAAATATGGCTATGCACATAAAGGTTGTGGGCGTAATGAACAAGGCATTTGGGTCCCTATATAATTTTTACCTCGTAAATTTAATTTGGGGATTGGTTGCTCAAATGAAAAATCTAAATGAAAACCATAGTTGAATGTGGACGTGGTTTCCACTCAACCTCATTCTTGCAGATCTGTCCATCATCCTTTTTCTTCTATCTTTGTATCTTCTTCTTGTGAGTAGTTAAACTTTTCTCCATAAGAGAAAGGGTTCCTTCCTTTTCCTCATCCTTTTTCTGAGCAATAGTGCATATTGTTGAGGCTTCTCAAATCCCACCTAATTACCTTTCCTTCCCCTACACGCAAGAAATCTCATGAACATGATAAAGAAAAAAATTATTTTTCATGCATACCATCGAATCCTTGGCCATTCCACTAGTGAATGTAAGGCCTTGAAGGATAAGATACAAAAACTTCTTGATCCAGGTGCCATCACTCATTTATTTTTTGATGCACCTACCTCTTCTTCAAGTGACAAGTGATATCGAGGTCTACCTCTGTCTTGTATTTTCTAAGTATATTGCATGATTCTCCTCCCCTCTATTTTGGGGGTAGTGATAACTTGTTTTGGAGATGAGGGTCATTTTAAGGACCCTCTCTCTACTCTTTATCTTTCAATTGGAGAACCCATTAAGTGGAATCCTCTTCCTTTTGAAGGGTTCCCGAGGGAGCCCCTTTGAAATCCTTTCTCTCAAATGAACTCTATGGCGTCTAGCTTGGGGACAACCCGACTAGACCTATTTCATATTTTTCATCTACCTTGGAGGTAGCCTGAATAGAACTTGATTTTAAAATATTGTGTCCCTTGATTGGACCCCTCTTCTTTTGAAGGTTTCCCAAGGGACCCCTTTGAAAGTCTTTCAATTTTTTGACTGTCTGTGTGACTATTTTCTTGATTGGCTGCATGGCTAATTTTTTTTTTGACATGTTATATCTAAGATAAAACAAGTCACTTTGTAGGTGCACTTGTGAAGCCTCTTTCCAAATCTAAAGATTCCCTTTACATCATTAGGTTTCCTCCATGTGAAATATCTTGGGGGATGCCTCCTTGCAGGTTGGTGCACTTGCGAGGCACTTAATTTTTTGGGTTTCCCTCATGAGAGAGAACTTGGGGGATGCTTCCTTGTAGGTTTGCAAGCTTGTAAGGCTCTTACATCACTGGGATTCCTTCATGAGAGCTAACTTGAGGGTTTCCTTCTTACAAGACTTTGAGCTTGTGAGATGCTTTCATCTTGTGGGTTTTGTTCATCATTGGTCTAAGGGCCTTAAATTTACTTTGTGCAACTTCATAGTTCCATAGAGCTACGGAGTCCTTCATTCAAACCTCCTCAGGAGAGAGTACCTATGGGGGCACCTCTCTTGGATTTTGCATTCATTTCTCTCTCTTAAATTCTTCACTTTCTTCTCTTCTCAAATTGTGTATACCGGATCGAAGAACTACATCTTCTTCATCCTACGTATTTGCTCTTTCTCCTTTCAAAATTGGTTGCTTCCTTGTGTATTATTCTCTTGAAGCAACCAATCTTTACATTATTCTCTTCATTTAAGAATTCTTCTATGTGTTATTTCATAATTTTTTGATGACGCATAGTACTAAGACAGTCTTTTACATTGAGGTCTCTTTCACTTTGCTGATTCAAATCCTTTAGTTATTTGTTCACTAAGATTGTTGTCTGGTGCAGGTTTTTCTTGTCTAATGCATTCTTTTTGTAGGTCTTTTTCCTGAGGCAATGCTTATGTGGTTCGAAGAGTTATTTGCTTCCTCTACAATATCCTTTTGGCATCATGATTTTATTTATGTTTGGTAGATTTCCTTTAGCATGCATATTAATGTAGAATCATATGCCCTCTAAAGTGGGGGAAAAATGTAATGGCATAAAATTCCACCCCTTACAATGTCACATAAATTCTTGTTTCCACTTTAGTGTCCACTCCCCTCATATTTATGTAGGCTCATTTTAGCCCATGCATCATCCTTTTTCCCCTCTCAGGATGCTCGAACACCCCTCTTTAGTAGCAACCCTTGTGTGTCCACTTTGCAGCGATCCTTGTGCTTTTCCCATTAGTGTCATTTTGTAGCATGGAATTTCCAACACTAGTATGTCGCATAGATGTTTGTGCACCATGCTAGTGTCTTGTGATGTTTCAATGTTCAAATGATCATTTTTGTGTGTTTTTTCAACTTTTTGTTTACCTTTGTTAGTGGTAATGACTCAGGATTCCTTGTAACCACTCGAGAAGCTTCTTTTTGCTTCTCTTCTCTCTTTTAAAGTTATCTTTTCAACTCAATTTTTTTTTCTAAGTTCTCCTAGCTTTTCTCTAGTTTCTTAAAACACTTCTTACAACACTCTTGGCTCTTGCAGCTCCATATCCCTTATCTCATGCGTGTGAGAATCTTGGGATTCCATATCCCCTATCATTTGCATCCTTACTTTGTGATACTGTAAAGAGCAAAACTCTTTAAATCAAACATCGAAAAAACTTTAAATAATTTCATTTATATTCAAAATAAATTCAACACTTCATTCATTTAGACATCATAAAAACCAATCAATTCCAAAACATCAACTTAAAGTCGATAAATAGATTCAATATACATTTCCAATTAAATACATACATGTGTCATATTACATGACATTGATAATAATACAAAATAATTCATATTATAAGTTACGATTCGAGACTAAGGCAATCAGTCACCTTAAGCTCTTCAATTCATAATTCAAGAATACGTAAAACATAAATGTAGATGACATCCTTTGATCTTCAATCCAATAGAATATCTTCGATAATGAAGACAAGAACAAGGATCAGGCAATTTTTCCGCCCAACCTCAAAGCTTACGCTTGCCCGGAATTCTTAAGTCATTCAAAGAATACCCGACCTTGTACGAATTGCTTAGCAAAAATTAGTCAACAAGAAAGATGGAATCTAGTGCATGCCTAGTATAACTAGTAAAACCACAAGAATTTTCATTTTTCTAATTCATTTAAGAAACAAGAAAGTTCGATACGAGGATATGGTAGAGAGTTCATTAATTCCATCTATTTTAATGGTCCTTAAGTTACTTGGCCAAGTAAAATGTCATGCACGACAAATAAAAGCAGTTTTGGAAAAGAAAAACTACACTCTCTAATAACCTGAATTTGGAACCTGTCCCGGAAGGTAACTTTCCAAACACATGACATGCACATTCATTTATCAAGCATGCATGGTTCCAATCAATTGAATACAATCTTTCACAAACAATTTAAAGAAAATCTTGTTTCAAGCAAAAACAGTTTAAATGTTGTTATTTTCATCGTTTTAAACCATAAATAATATTAAATTAATATTTCATTCGAATAAATTAAATAATCAAAAATAAAGAAGATGTATCTCCAGTATGTAAATTAAATACATACAAAAATTAGGCATAAAAGAGAACACGTTCTTTCGTTCTATTTTCTCCTCTATTTAATCCTATTCAAATTCGTTTTGTTTCAAAGTAAATCAAATTTTTAACTTAATTGATTTATTTTCTTCTTTGAATACTTTCAAAAAAGAAATAAATACTTTTTCAAACAGAATTAAAATAAATCATTTTAATTTCTGTTTTGAATGTTTTGAGTTTTATTTCAAATTCCACTAACTTTAACTTCTATTTTGAAATCACATTTAAATTTTAAAGGATATTTTATCAAAATATCTTTTGTTTGAATTCTTTCAAATCTAATTTTAAATAAAGTTTTCTGTCAAAATATTTTTCCAAGTTTGAACTTTTCTCCTAAATTTATAAATTAGTTATTTTTCATTGTTTTCTAATCCATTTTTTTTTCCTACAATTTTCGGTTTTTAATTCCAATGGTTTCTAGAAAAACATAATTTGATGTTTTAAAAGTTAATCAAAATTTGATGTGAACAGATATACTTTTAATAGATTTAAAGAAATCAGAATAAGAAAATTATCTCTTCTATTTAAATTCATTGTATTCATGCTTGTATTTAATAATTTCTAAAGATCCTACCTAGAAATTATGGAAATGGTAATTTCTTTGATTCCTCTATCAAAAAATTTCCTGTTCTCTTTCCTGTTGCTATTGTTTCCTTTTGTATTCTTCCTGCTGCCTTATCTTCTCCCTTCCCTATTCACCTATTGGTGCACCCTTCCTACATTCCTATCCTCCTCTATCTTTGTTTACTTGTTGCTTGCGTGTGCATAGGGGATGAGGAGTCTTGGCTTTTTTACCTGTGCGCCCTCTCCTCTTCTTACTTTCCCAGCACCTGTCCTCTCCTTGGCATGCCTTCCTTCTCTTCCCTCTACACTTCCTATTTGTGCAAGATGGAAGAAGATTTTCCTTTCTCCCCTATCTGGCCACGCCTATTGTTATTCCTTTAGGTGTGTGGAGAGTGGCGAATGGAGAATGACTTTGTTCACCCTCCCACCATGCTCTGGCCACATGGAACTTGAAGAGGAGGAAGTCTTTAGATTGCAAAAACACCCTCCCTGCCTTATGCATATCTTTCCTCTATTTTTTTATGCGCCCTTACCTTCCCTATAGCCGCATGTGGATAGTGGGGAAAGAGGTAAGTGAAATATACATATTTAAGACTTCTCCCTGGTAGCCAACTCCCTGATCTAGTAAGTGTGTGGAGTGTGAGAAAAAGGTAAACAACTGAACTTTAAGAATTTAAATAAAATAATCTCCTCCAAACTGTATGTGCATGATATATTAGCAGCTCCAAAATAAACACAAGATCAAATAACAATCTTTTCCTCTGTCAAATTTATATTAATTCCCTGGAAAAATTCCCCATACCTTGTCTTTTTCATCTCTTTTATATAAAATGGATTTTCACCCACTTTGCAATTTCAAAATTCTTCACTAACTGATTATTTTCTCATGTATTCATGGAGTTAATCACAAACCAAGATCCTCTTTCTTATCTTTGATCTCCAGCTCAATATTCTAACTCCAAGTTCTAAATTTGATTGCCTTTAATTTGATTGAAGATATTTTCTTCAATCTGTTCAACTACTTGTTTGAAATCAATTTTAATTTTCATGTATGTTTGTTTTCCAATTTCTTTTCAATAACTCAATTTTAGATCTTTGTTTATTTATTCAACTAATATTTCCTCTTTCATATTTTTAAATAAGAAAAATAAAAACAAATAAATTTACACACAATTTTATTACATTTTAACAAATTTTCATAAATAAATGTCTATTCTATTAATTTCAAATAACACCATTATTATTTTTAAATAATAATAAAATATCTACACAAGGAATCCAATTTATTTAAATTAAATCAATTTCCTCAAAAATTAACCAAATCGCCATTTAAAACGACATATTATTTTCACAAATTTTGAGAAATTAATTAAACTTAATTTAAAATTTACAAACACAATAATCACAAAAAAATGCATTAAAATAATAACTGAGTGTGTGTGTGAGATTCCATCACCCTCATAAACATCTAATGGCTAAACGACTCTACCTGATCATTGTTCTCGCCTTCATTCACGTTCACCTATTCCTGCATTCACTTGCACTCGAGTTTTCATTAGCAATGATAAAACCCAAATTTAAATATAAATGCATTTCAAATCATTGCAATTGCATTTAAATTTCAATTTCAATTTAACTTCAATTCAAATAACAATATCATGATTTATTAATTTGCATTTAAATAATCAATAAAATCTATATGTGACATCCTTCCCCTCTTGGAAGAGACATCATCTCGATGTCTTATTAATCATTAAATAAGAAAAGCATCACCATAAATAAAACATACTATCCCAATCAATGAAAACATAGTATCTCAATCATAATGAAGTAGTAACTAATAGCATATTTCTCAAAGATAAACATAAACAAATCATAGTAGCATCCACACTATCAAAGGTCACAACATGTGAATCAAAAACCAGAGTATCAAGTATCTCTACATAAAGCAAGTACTAATCTATGAAAGCAAATGAGGAAAATGACAGTCTATCACCTCAGAATCCTCCCATGTAGCACTATCCTCAGTATATTGGTCCCACTAGACCTTGTATTGAATACTATCCCTATTACATAGCTTAATGCTACACCTGTCTAGGATTTAGATGGGCTCCACTAGCACCACCCCTGGATCTTGTACTTGTAATGAACACCAATCAAGAATATAAGATGCATCACAATGATATGGTTTCAACAAAGAAACATGGAAAACAATATGGAGTTGAGCTAGAGCAGGTGGTAACACTAGTCTATAAGAAACTGGATTAATAACTTCCATTACATCAAAGGGTCCCACAAATCTTGGTGCCAACTTTGATGATTTCCCAAATGAGATAGAGCTCTTATGAGGCTTAACCCTCAAAAAGACTTTATCTTCTGCAACAAACTGCTTGAAATTCCTATTCCTATCAACATAACTCTTCTGTCTATCGGCTGCTTCCTTTAACCTACCCTTGATCAACTTCATTTTTTCATCCATTTCCTTGAGTATATCTGAAGCAATGATGATCATGTCTTCCATCCTATCCCAACTGATGGGTGTGCAACATTTTCGTCCATAAAGTGCCTCAAAAGGTGTCATACCCAATGATGCATGAAATGAGTTGTTGTAGGTAAACTCAACCAATGGAAAATATTCCTCCCACTTGTACTGCTAAACCATGCAATACATCCTCAACAAATCCTCAACAACCTGATTTACCCTTTCAGTTTGGCCATTAGTTTGTGGGTGATATGCAAAACTAAAATTCAATTTAGTTCCCAAAGCTACATTCACTGTAGTCCAGAACCTAGATTTCATCCTGGTATCTCTATCAGAAATAATGGTCTCTAGTACACCATGCAATCTGAATATCTCCTGCACAAATTTCCTTGCAAGAGTCAATGATCCATCTTTTAGATTTCCAGGTATGAAATGTGAAACCTTCGTCAACTTATCAACAACTACTAAGATGGTATCATGCCTATTCTTGCTCAATGGTAATCCTTGGATGAAATCTATACTGATTACTTGCCACTTATACTTAGGTATATCGTGGGGATACAAAAGTCCTATTGGATGCACATGCTTAGTCTTCACCCACTAGCATTCCAAAAATCTAACCACATACTCCATAACATATTTCTTTAGCTTAGGCCAAAAATACAAATCCTTCAACTCTGCTACCATCTTTGTAAGCCTTCACATTTCTCAGTCCACTCATATTTCTTTCCCTTCTTCTAAAGAGAAGTAATAGGTGTTGCAATCCTGGAAAACCCTTCCACATATTTCCTATAGTATCCTGCAAGTCCCATGAAACTATGAACTTCAGTAACACTCTGCGATGTTGGCCAATCTACTATTGCCTCAATCTTTGCAAGATCAAATGAGATTCCCTCAACAGATATGACATGCCCCAAATAGTGAACCTTCTTCTAGAAGAAAGTACACTTTGAAAACTTACCAAAAACCTTTCAATCTCTTTGTCGTTGCAAGGCTATTCTCAAGTGCTTCTCATGCTCCTCTTTTGTTTTAGAGTAAATCAAAATATCATCAATGAATATAAGCACAAAATCATCTAAACAATCTCTAAAGATACTGTTCATAAGGTTCATGAATTTCATTGGAGCATTCGTTAGACCAAAAGGTACCACTGTGAACTTGTAGTGTCCATACCGAGTTTTAAAAGCTATCTTTGGAATGTCCTCATCCTTAATTGTTAACAGGTGGTAACCTAATCTAAGATCAATCTTAGAAAACATTGTGGCCCCTTTCATCTAATCAAACAACTCATCTATCCTAGGTAAAGGATATATGTTCTTTATGGTAACCTTGTTCAACATCCTATGATCAATACACAGTCTCAAGGTTCCATCATTCTTCTTAATGAAGATTACTGGTGCACCCCATGGGGATACACTCTGTCTAATAAATCCATGTTTTAGTAACTCCTGCAATTTAACCTTTAGTTCATACAACTCTGTAGTAGTCATTCTATATGGAGCTTTGGATTGAGGATTCATTCCAGGTAAAAGTTAAATCGAGAAATCAAATTCTCTCTTCGGTGGTAACTCCGTAAGTTCTTTAGGAAAGATATCCAAGAACTCTCTGAGAACTGGGTAGCCCTCTAGACTTTGTTGGAAATTATCCAAGTGACTAACCAATATAGCATATATGGAACATCCTTTCCAATGTGATTTCTTTAGCTGCATGGCTGAGATATGTCTCAACTCTAGAGGCTCTCGAGATCCTAAAATCTCAATTGTATGTCCAAAATCATCCAAACAACTCACAACCTTATCCTCATAGTTCACTATGGCTTTATGCTTAGTTAACCGATTGATCCCTGAGATCACATCATAAGAACCCAACGGAGCTACATAAAGGTTAACTTGGGTTTGGAAATTAGGTAGCTCTAAATCGTTGCATGATAAACATGAATCTACCCTCTTCTCTGCTCTATTTCCATACTGAACCATCCATGAATGTGACATAAAACTAGGTCTAATAGGTAATTTAGCAACTACTTTAGGATCAATAAAGAATTCAGTAGCTCTTATATCTATCAAAATATAAACAAACTGAACATAAAGCTTACCCGACATCTAAATGGGTGAAGCCTGAAAGTCTGCTTGACGGTTGTCAACCGTTGCATGAATTTGGTGTTACGGTGCTCGCCGATCATTACCACCTCTTTGACCTCTTGTATGTTGAGTTCAATTGGAGGCATAGTGATCTCCTCCACAATTATAGCATCCACCTTGTGGCCTTGGGTGACCACCTATCCTATTCCTGATATTGGAGAAGTTGGTGTTATTATTGTTAACTTTCTTGTTTCTACCAAAGCTTCCTTCTCCTTTATCCTGAGTGTTTGTTCCTCTCTTCAGATTCCTAATTTGCTGATTGTTATTACCCTTCTATTTATTGATGATATTTTTGTGGAACTTCCTATTTCCAAAACCATATTTAGCATTCACACTCTTCCTGTAGTTTTCCACTTGTTGCAACTTTTATTCCTATTTTATGGCCTTCTCAAAGACCTCATCCATAGTCAATGGATTATGAATATCCACATCAGCTGCAATATGTGGCCTCAATCCTAGGATAAATTTTTGAATATGGAACCTCTCATCCATCTGATATTGTGGTATGCACTTCAAGAGATTAGTGAACCTCTCTCAGTATTGAGTAACTGTCAGACCACCTTGAGTCAGATTTTGGAACTTTTTCATCTTCCCGTCAAAGAACAGCTATGGAAGCCACCTCTTCCTGAAAAGTTGCAAGAGCACTTCCCATGTATTCCCACCTGGTAGTAACTTATTCTCAGTCTTCTTGTTATCCCACCAAGTAGAAGCTTCTCCAATAAGCTAGTATGTAGCCCAAACTGCCTTGGTCTCATTGGACATATTCTTGAGCTCAAAGTACTTTTCCATCTCAATAACCCAGGATTCAGCTCCATCACCTATAGTCTTACCATCAAACTTGGTTGGTGCTACCCTTTTCAAATATTTTGCTAACTCCCCTTCAATCCTAGCTTGAGGTTTTTTTGGTTCTTCAACCCTTGGATTCTCATTATTGGGTTGCTCCTGATTTTGGGGAATTTCAACCTGAGGGTTCTGACTCCTCAAACTTCATATTCCAGATTATCCATTCTAGAACTCTACTAATTCAAGAGATTGGGAATCTAATCCAACCTATCATTCTCATTACTTGCAACAACTCCTTTTCCTCTTGTACCCATTATGTATCACAAATCCTTTATCAATGAATGTTTCTGTAGTGTAATGGACAAAGAACCCTAGTGTTCAAACCTAGTTTTGATACCAAATGTAAAGAGTGAAACACTTTAAATCAAACATCGACAATAATTTAAATAATTTCATGTATATTCAAAATAAATTTGAAACTTCATTCATTTAGATATCATAAAAACCAGTCGATTCCAAAACAATGACTTAAAGTTGATAAATAGATTCAATATACATTTCCAATTAAATACATACACATGTCATATTACATGAAATTGATAATAATACAAAAGAAGTTGTAATATAAGTTAAAATTCGAGACTTAGGCAATCATTCCCCTTAAGCTCTTCAATTCATAATTCAAGAATACATAAAACATAAATGAAGATGACATACTTTGATCTTCAATCCAATAGAATATTTTTGATAATGAAGACGAGAACAAGGATCAAGCACTTTTTCTACCCAACCTCGAAGCTTATGATTCCCCAGAATTCTTAAATCATTCAAAGAATACCCGACCCTACACGAATCGCTTAGCAAAAGGTTGTCAACAAGCAAGATGGAATCTAGTGCATGCCTAGTATAACTAGTAAAACCACAAGCATTTTCATTTTTCTAATTCATTTAATAAACAAGGAAGTTCGATACTAGGATATGGTAGAGAGTTCATTAATTCCATCTATTTCAATGGTCCTTAAGTTACTTGGCCAAGTCAAATGTCATGCACAACAAATATAAGCAGTTTTGGAAAAACAAAACTACACTCTCTAATAACTCATATTTGGCACCCGTCCCGGAAGGTAACTTTCCAAACACATGACATGCACATTCATTTATCAAGCATGCATGGTTCCAATCATTTGAATACAATCTTTCACAAACAATTTAAAGAAAATCTTGTTTCAAGAAAAAACAATTTAAATGTTGTTATTTTCATCGTTTTAAACCATAAATAACATAAAATTAATATTTAATTCGAATAAATGAAATAACCAAAAGTAAAGAAGGTGTATCTCTAGTATGTGAATTAAACACATATAAAAATAGACATAAAAGAGCACACATTCTTTTGTTCTATTTACTCTATTTAATCCTGCTCAAATTTGTTTTGTTTCAAAGTAAATCAAATTTTTAACTTAATTGATTTATTTTTTGTTTTGAATACTTTCAGAAAATAAATAATTACTTTTTCAAATAGAATTAAAATAAATCATTTTAGTTTCTGTTTTGAATGTTTTGAGTTTTATTTCAAATTCCACTAGCTTTAACTTCTATTTTGAAATCACGTTTAAAGTTTAAAGGATATTTTATCAAAATATCTTTTGTTTGAATTATTTCAAATCTAATTTAAAATAAAGTTTTATGTCAAAATATTTTTCCATGTCTGAAATTTTCTCCTAAATTTATAAATCAGTTGTTTTCTAATCCAATTTTTTTTTTCCTACAATTTTCAGTTTCTAATTCCAATGGTTTCTTTACCTATGTGCCCTCTCCTCTTCTTACTTTCCCAACACCTGTCCTCTCCTTGGAATGCCTTCCTTCTCTTCCCTCTACACTCCTTATTTGCACAAGTTGGAAGAAGATTTTCCTTTATCCCCTACCTGACTACACCTATTTTTATTCCTTTAGGTGCATGGAGAGTGGCGAATGGAGAATGAATTTTTTCACCCTCGCACCATGCTCTAGCCATGTGGAACTTGAAAAGGAGGAAGTCTTTAGATTGCAACAACACCCTCCCTGCCTTACACGTATCTTTCCTCTATTGTTTTGTGTTCCCTTACCTTCCCTGTAGCTACATGTGGAGAGTGGGGAAAGAGGTAAGTGAAATCTACAGATTTAAGACTTCTCCCTAGCAGTGCCAACTCCTTGATCTAGTAAGTGTGTGGGGTGTGAGAAGAAGGTAAACAACAAAACTTTAAGAATTTAAACAAAATCCTCTCCTCCAAACTATATGTGCATGGTATATTAGCAACTCCAAAATAAACAAAAGATCAAATAACAATCTTTGCCTCTGTCAAATTCATATTAATTCCCTGGAAAAATTCCCCATACCTTGTCTTTTTCTTCTCTTTTATATAAAAATAGATTTTCACCCACTTTGCAATTTTGAAATTCTTCACTGAATGATTATTTTCTCATGCATTCGTGGATTTATTCACAAAGCAAGATCCTCTTTCTTAGCTTTGATCTCTAGTTCAATCTTCTAACTACAAGTTATAAATTTGATTGCCTTTAATTTGATTGAAGATATTTTCTTCAATCTGTTCAACTGCTTGTTTGAAATCAATTTCAATTTGCACGTATGTTTGTTTTCCAATTTATTTTCAATAACTCAATTTTAGATCTTTGTTTATTTATTCAACTAATACTTCCTCTTTCATATTTTTAAATAAGAAAAATAAAAACAAATAAATTTACACACAATTTTATTACATTTTAACAAATTTTCATAAATAAAAGTCTATTCTATTAATTTCAAATAACACCATTATTGTTTTTAAATAATAAAAAAATATCTACACAAGGAATCCAATTTATTTAAAATAAATCAATTTCCTCAAAAATTAACCAAATCGTCATTTAAAATGACATATTCTTTTAACAAATGTTGAGAAATCAATTAAACTTAATTTAAAATTTGCAAACACAATAATCGCAAAAAAATGCATTAAAATAATAACTGAGTGTGTGAGATTTCATCATCCTCATAAATGTCTAATGGCTAAATGACTCTACTTGATCGTTGTTCTCACCTTCATTCACATTCACCTGTTCCTGCATTCACTTGCACTCGAGTTTTCATTAGCAATGACAAACCCCAAATTTAAATATAAATGCATTTCAAATCATTGCAATTGCATTTCAATTTAACTTCAATTCAAATAACAATATCATGATTTGTTAATTTGCATTTAAATAATCAATCAAATATATATGTGATAGATACGACTTTTCCTCCTCGAGCGGGTATTTATTTTATCACTCACATTTTGTGATATGGGTTCTCCTCCTCGAGCATGAATTATCACTCATGCTTAGTGGCGTGGTTTCCACTCCTAAAGAAATTTTTTCTTTCACCACATTATTTTTCTATTTCGGTTACATTCTCTCATTCTATCTGTCTATTCGTGGAGGTAGGAACACCAAAATAGGGGTTTGACTAAGGAAAATCCCTACATAGCCCCAATATTCTCTTTAGACTATGCATGCACATATTGAATACATTGACGTGTTGGAGGCTTCATCACTTGTGTGGTTGTGAGATTTTCCTTTCACATCTTATTCTTTTTATAATTTCTATTTCACATTATTTTAGCTTTACCACATTTTGTTATTTTTCCTAGTACTTTTGAAGTTCTTAGTAATTACATTGCTAGTGGTCACTATTTTATTTTATGTGGCATTCTCACTTTCTAGTCCATACAAAAACCAACACGCCAGAGAGATGCTAGCATGTCATGGTGTCATCCCAGACTTGTTCTTTCATCCTTTGGCTGACTACTTGTTAGTCTATCCAAAAATTATTTGTGACCTACTCCTTCAGATTCTAGAAAACTATTTTTGTTCCTTGAGGTAGTTCAAGTAAGTTCACGCCATGAGGCCCTCTAAATGAAGAGAACTCATGAGTAATGAATCCCCCTTCTCTACAACAACCAATAACCAACTTCCATGACATCAATGACAATAACAATCAATTGGGATCAATGATAACACCTTTATACTTGCAATAATATCCCCCTTTGTCACTGATGGAAACACATGATGTGAAAAAAAATCAAAGATAACATAATAGCTCTAAGCCATCAATCTCCAAGAATGCTTTTCGCACTTCTTCAATTTTTCACATGATATTTTTCTCCCCCTTTGACATCAATGGAAAAGGTAAAAGTCATTTTATATTGTTTTCCCCTTTGAAATTAAGAAGATTACTAGTACAAAATATTCCCTCTTAAAATTTTACCCAAAGAAATCCATAATGAAAAAACATGACACTACCTGATCCCTCTGAGAGGTAGCCATCAAACATCAATCTATAAAGAAGATAGATCCATAGATCCATAGATGGATACATCTACATATGTTTCTAGTTCAAAAAATGGAGGGGCAATAACCCCTAACTTCTCCCGGAGATACTCAAAAGTATATTTAGGAATATCCTTAGTAAATATGTTAGCAATCTGATCCTTTGTAGGTACATACTCAAGATTTTCTTCATTCTCCATGACCTTCTCTCTCAAAAAGTGATACCTTATTAATATATTATTTGTCCTTGAGTGATTCACTAGATTCTTTGAAATATTAATTGCACTTGTATTATCACAGAAAAATAGATATGGGATCATCATGCATTAATTTGATATCCTTCAATGTCTGTCTCATCCACAAAACTTGTGTGCAACAAGATGTTGCAGAAATATACTCAACCTTTGCAATGGATAAGGAAATTGAATCTTTCTTTTTACTAAACCATGACACAAATCTGCAACCAAGAAATAATGCATCACCACTTGTACTTTTTTTTTCATCAACACAACCTGTTCAATATGCATCTATATAAGAACTTAGTGTAAAATTGGTATCCCTAGTATACCATAACCCATAATCTAGAAAGCCATTTAGATATTTGAATATCCTCTTAATAGCCACAACATGTGTTTCTTTAGGATCTTCTTGAAATCTAGCCACAAGATAAACAACATGCATGATATCTAGTATAGTAGAAGTAAAATACAACTATCATCCAATCATAGATTTGTATTTTCTCTTATCAATCTTAGTTTACTCATCATCTTTACTCAATTTGTAGCTAGTCACCATAGGAGTGCATACTAGTTTGGAACCATCCATCCCAAACTTCTTCAATATTTCTTTTGCATACTTCGATTATGAAATAAAAATTCCTTTTTCAAATTGATTGATTTGTAGTCCAAGAGATAAATTCATCTCACCAAACATAGACATCTCAAACTCATTTTTCATATCTCTAGCAAATATTTTTCACATTGTTTCATTTCCTCCAAAGATAATATCATCAACGTATACAAGCACTATCAATATTTTATCCTTTTCAATTTTGAAATAAAGATTTATATTTTTTGTACCTTTACTAAAACCTTGTTGAACCAAATATCTATCCAACCTTGCATACCAAGCTCTTGGAGCTTGCTTTCCAAATTGGTAGTCCTTGGAAACAACATTAACAAGCTTTGTAATTCTTGGTAAATCTCTCACAACATGTACAACACTAATTATCACCATATTGTTTAAATTCATATGACACATCCTTCGGTGCCATAACAAACTGTCATTAATCTGATACGTAAAGTAATGTCCATCAACACCCTTAAGTTGATAAATATTTCCTTTAGACTTCATTCCAGTAGTAATCATTATTCTAGATCCTTTCCTTATTTCACATTTCTCATCCTCTAACACAAGATTATATCCTTTACTACACATTTTTCCAACACTAAAAATATTATGCCTTAAACCCTTAACATAGTATATACATCATTAGTATTATGATTTCCATAAAAATAAACTAAACCTATCCCAAAAATCTTAGCACTAGTATCATCTCCACACTTAACTAAGCCTCCATCATTTTTTTGATTTTAAAAAACTTAATTTTGTCACTGTTCATGTGATGTGAATAGCCACTATCAAAAACCCAATAGTTATTTTCTTGTTTAGCATGAAGAGAAGATATCACATTACCTTCAACCTTCTCCAAGGTAATTTCCTTCACATATCTTTCAGTATTAGCAGGACTAGATTCATCTTTTATAGCCAAGAACAAGCATTCATTATCATCAAAATCTCCATAATTAGACTCTTCATTAGAAATACCAACATCTTCATTCACATAATATGCTCTCTTGATCATCTTTCATTTGTTTTCTCTTTGTTTATTCCTCTCAGCTCTTTTAGGACATCTTGAAGCATAATGACCAATTTCTCCACAACTAAAACATTTGAAAGGTAACTTACCTTGATACTTACTGGAGCCCTTTTTCATTCTTCTTACAAAGTTAGCTTCCACTTCATTGAATTTCTCTTCATCTAGATCTTCAACTTTTGTAGCCCTGAAAGTAGTTTCTATTTTTTATCCATTTCTCAAGCTAGGCTTTCTCATTTTAAATGAGGTTACAGTACCCAGCAACTGATCTTTAGTGTAGGTCTTATAATCAACAAATTCCTCAATAGTAGATACCTTTTCACTATACGCATCAAGAAGAGTTACAAGAATATTCTTTACTATCCTGGATTCATCCATCATCACGCCAAGTTCTCACATTCCTCCTACCATCTCATCCACTCTCTGTACATAGGATTTAATGTTTTTATCTTCAGTCATTCACAAGATCTCAAATTGTGCCTCAAAATTTTATATCTTTGCTTCTTTAACCTTTTCATCTCCTTCATGGATATTTTCTAATGCATCCCAAACCTCTTTAGCAGTCTTCAAACTTACAACTTTAATTAATTTGAAATGTGAAAGACTATTCTTCAAAATAATTTTTTCCTTTTTTTTCCTTCATGCACCTTGATTTAATTAGCAGTACTTAGACCATTAGTTGATGTCGTGTATGGAGTCTTATAAGCTTTCTCAACATCATATCCATAGTATTCTAGATATCCTTCAAAATTTTCCTTCCAGAAAGTGTAGTCAGTGCCATCAAACTTAAGACACTCAATAACTATCTTTCTCTCCATCTCGGACCTTCCTTAAGTGGTTAATCTCTTCTCCAAGGAACCAATCTCTAATACAAATTGTTGAAAAATACAACTGAGAGGGGGGTGAATCAGTTGTAACAATTTTAACCTTTAAAAAATTCACTAGAAGTTAGATCAATAACCATTGACAAATCCTTTACTATATGCTAATGTGATTAATCATTAAGTGTAGAAGAAAAAACTAAAAGAAGTAAAACCTTACACACAATAACACTAGATTTATGTGGAAAACTCAATGAGGGAAAAACCACTGTGAGTATATGCTCACAATATAAATAATTGCAAAATAGAATACAAAGGCTCACTGCTAGAAAGGCTCACTGCCAAGATAGGACTTACTTGTCCAAAACATGACTTATTTTCCAATAAGGGTTAACCACCTAGAGGGCTCACTGTTGAAGAATTACAAAGAAGATAGAAGATTATTTTCACAAAGATAAAACCATCTCAATGAAACAAATATTTCCACCAAAAAATTTCTCACACACTTGAAGACATGCTTGAATGATAGAGTACACCTTTAGCTCACTGCCTCTAGAATCTTGGTAATTAATTTTCACACTGATATGCTCAAATCAGCATCACACATACTATTTCACATCTATCTCGCATCAATCTTACATCTATCTTTTCTATTTTTCTTGCATTCATCTTTCACAAACATCACAACTTGTATTTATACCATCTTCAACCTTGAAACTCATCCAAGGTCGATCACACACCAATTTGTATTTACAAATTCAAATTAGGTCGACACCAAAACATTCTATAGTGGAATTAGAATGAGGGTGACCTAAAAAAATACTTAATTTGGACTTAAATAAGTCCCAACATTCTTCAACAAGCTCCCATAAACTTAATGAGTAGTGTTTAATACAAGGTTAGCCAACACTAGTGTAAAACACATAAAAAAAATTATGAACACACAATCTTAACTCGATCCAATATTTTCGGTCAACAAATTTCACTTGAACATAACCTTATCATCTTACTCTCAAAACTACAAGTCCTAAAACCAAAATACGGAGAAAGTCAGAGCAACTACATTTCTCCTAGACCCCGAAAAGACACATCAAAATGCACCATCACATACTAGTGAAGATATCTCACACTGAACAATGATCCAAAGACCAAATTTTGAATACAACAACTACCAAAAACCATAATAATATCTCAAAACCATGCCTGCATAGGAACACATTTCAGAGCAAAACTCTTAGCACATAAAAAATACATATAAACTTTCTTTATTACAATTTTCTATATATCCTTGACATATACAACCAATAATTAATTTCCATGAACTCAATGACAGCAACAACCAATTGAAAACTAGTTGACCATTTGACATCATTGAGAACACCTTCATACTTGCAACAACATAATGGTGGGAAAAGACAACCAGATGGTGGAATTGTAGGGAATGACAAGTGTAGGAGAGAGAAATTTAGAAAGGTTGTTGTGCCCCATTAAATCCAGCATGGCTGCAAAGGAAATACTTAAGGAATGAGAATTCTTCATGAAGTGGTATGGCATAGGCTACTCAAAAAGGTGGATCCAAGAATGGTGGAATTAAAATTGGGGTAATGAGGTGATTTTTAATAGTATAAATTCTTTTAAAGTGAGAAATCTCAACCCTAAACCCCAAGATGGAGAAATTATTAAATGATGGAACAAAAGATTTGTCTTTCACTTACCTAGAATTTGATTCTTGAAGAGATAAATATAGATACAGATGTGGACTAGCTCTGTTGGATCCCAAAATCTCCCTAAGTCTTGACCCTCTCACTTCAAAAATTATTTTTTAGCAATAGGATGTTTACTTCTTATTTTTTTAGTTTTCTCAAATATTCAAGTGAATGAAACATGTTACTTTTAGACTACACAATTAGTACATTACAATTCAATACTAACACTTCAAATTAAATTCATCACTTGTCTTTCATTTTTGTAACTTCAATTAATTGATCACTTCCAGTAAGGGGTGGTTTCACTCGATCCCAAATGAATTCTCAACCATTGATCTTTGCAAATCTAATATTTAAAGGGTGATTTTGGAAGTTTGAGTTCGCAATTCTAGTGCTATGTACATTTCATTTTGGAATCCAACTACAACCATCCATCAAACATTCCTCAAATGGTTAAATAATTTAATGCATTTTTTAATTTTATAAGGTATAATATTATGTCATATCAATATGAAATGAAAGTATTAATTATAAAATATTACATAGTTAACAAGAGAATTTTATTAACTACTTTCTTGTGGAACCACTAGAATGACACAATTAGGAATGACATGGCATACAACTAGATAACACTTTAGCACCTACAAGCCACATGTCATCATACTGCACCATCATAACTTGATGGATTTGTAGCAAACTATAATGTGTGATGAAGTAAAAGCATGCAATGTGATAGGGACATGACATTTAGTGCCAAGGATTAAAGCAAGGGCCACCATACAAGTACATAACAAAGGAAACGTAAGTAATTTTAAAAGCACATGTGTTAACACTCAAAAGTGTTCATTAGTAAAAGGGGTGGGTTAATCAATGAATATAAAGGATTTCTATTGCAATTTAAGAAAAATGGAATAGTTCAAACAAGTCTAATATTGAAATATGTTTGTGTGTGTCCATATTCCAAAGACTTTATGTAGGAATTTGGGTGTGTTAAAAATTCAACCTGGGATGATGAATAAATTCTTTTTGATCACATCTATGAGACCAGCTAGTCTATGGGACCAAAGATTTTTTTTTATATTATTATATTTACTAAAATAATTATTCTTTGATTATGTTGACACTTGCCTCTTTATCAAAGACTTTATGTCAGTTAAAATTTTATTGTTCTAGATTTTGGAATTTGAATTATGGATTTATTTCATGATTCAAATAGGCATTTAATCCCTCTCATGATCTTATCACAACAATTCAAACATAGTTTTTTGGATAATTTGTTTATTATTGACTTGCAATAAAATATCCTATGAATAGCATTCAAAAGCAACTCTAGTTTTAATTAAGAATTTGTATACAACTAAAAATGCCCCCTATATCTTATAAAGAGTATTTACTCTACTCCTTGGACATGAAACAATTTATAAAATACTTAATGCATGAGTTTATGAAAATGAACTTAAGAAATCCTTGTTCATTTTATTCATAATATAGTGAATTGCATTAAAATTTGGAGTATGATTTTCATATATTTCAATTGAACATGTATATCGGTGCTTCATAAAATAGCACTTTACAATTTTAAAACTATTTTTCTCTGACTCTAAAACCTTGACAATAAATTTGAAGGTCCAAAAACTATTCTGACATAATTCATGAATATTTTCAACATGTTATGTGCCTTTTCATAAAATTTTCTAGAGTCTAGGACATTGTCACCGAAAAGTAATGGCCGATTTAAATACCACTCAATGCCTATTCATAATTATTGTATCTTCCTATCCAAGATGCAAAAGTATTTTTTGTAGGCCATTGAAATGTTGATACTTTTGTAATTCTTTCCAAGTGTGCTCCCTATCTTGTATCCAAAATTTCTTTTTGCTTCTTTACCAATTTTTTTTAGGTTTTATTCCACTTCAAATAATTCATATTATTCAAAAACAATGTGGTGCAAGAGCACCTAGATCCTGACCCTAAGATGATAGGACAAAGGACCTTAAAAGTTCACCAAGGGATTTGAAGACAAGCTTACTAAGTATTTTAAAGGTTTTCATGTTTTATGCTTTGTACTCAAAAATCTTGTATGTCATGTGACAAGGGGTGGTAGATAGGTAGTAGTTGGCTTTAAGCCATGTCTTTTATGCAAATAAGGTCTCATTAGACCACTTTCAATAGGTTGGGCGAGCATGGGATCAAAAAGGTCAAAATTGCAAAGTATGTAGTGAAATGGTTTAAGGAACTTATGTAAAGTGTATAACTTTGACCTCCAAACGGTCATAAGTGGTTCAAAATTCTGTTGTAAATGCAGTTGGTCGGTTGTAGGAGGTAGTTGGAGGTTGAAAACATTATAAACATTCATGTAATCCCCGAGGGAGGGGGGTTGTTGAAATCCAATAAAGAAATTTGCATTTTGGAAAGGCTGATCACCATCTTTTTACTGGTTTTTCTGAACTTTCTTTCTTGATACAAGCCCGTACAGGGTTGATATGTATTAATACTGTGGGCATTTGTAGATGCATGTGTTTAATACCTTATTTCATTTGCTTGGAGGCTTAGAAACTCTGTGGTGCGTGAGGGATCAGTAAATTGTGTTGACTGTGCTGTTTGCAAGGTGAAGGTTTGAAGGTCTTCCCATGATCTATTTGCCAATCCACCTACTGTGCTGACCCTGTGACTCGGTGGATTGGTCTGTACTATGCTTAGTTGAGTATGTAAACACCTTGGGAGAGAGGGAATGAAGGAGCCTTGCCAGGGTGTGATGATCTTGTGCTGATCAGGGACAGTTTGGACAACAAAAATAGTCTCAGTGTGGGGGCCATATCTTCCTAATGCACCGTTGGATTTTGATGAGCTTCGGATATGTTTTGAAAAACCTAATTATGCCACTCTTCACTGGAGCGATCAAGGAGTTTTGTTTGGATTCAAAAGTTATGAGTCTCTGTATGCGGGTCTTTCCAGAATGGCAGAATTGAAATCCATGTGTTAGAGATTGTTTAGTTATTTATTATTTTGTTGTTCAATGATAGTGATTGAGTATGTGTAGGCCTATGAAGGAAGTTGAATTTTTTTAAGCATTTGAATGGTGTGAAGTGAATGCAGCTAAACAGTGTAATATGCAGATGTGCAGAAAGACATTGAAGGATTTGTAAATGGAAGTGAATGGGTTGTCGGTGCCTCTGCATCACAATGCATCTGGCGCCCCACTAGCACAAATGAATGAGAAAAGAGAAGGAGAAACTATGCCAAAATCATTCTTCCATTGGTTGAGTGGCTTGATATTTCCATTGTTGTCCAAAATTATTGGCATGATCTTCTCTTCAATGTTTTTTAGTAACTTGAACTTTCATCTCAGCTACTGTTCCTTTTTTTTTATATAAAACAACTTCTCCTAGTGATCCAATTATTTGATGTTTTCAAAAAAACCTCTAGAATGTTTGGGTTGAACCTAAAACACTTGTAATATTCTCATATTAAGTAAATTTATTTTCCTAAAATATCCTTTAAACTATCATAGTGTTGCAAATATTGTGCATATACATTCCTTAAGCTTGTGTATAATATTGATGCAAGATTTTTTAGGTAGCAACGGTCTCATGGGAAGCTTAGCTATTGGGGGACATAGTGCACTAGCTAAGTCACCTTCGGGGTTTTGTCAAAGTTGGCTCTGCGTTTTAATGGGGGAGGTAAAGGGTTAGGAAGATAACTAAAAACATTAAATCTAGACTAAAGGCAATGCGCCAAATCATGAACGTAATTACCTAAGCATAGTTCTAGATGCAAAGGCTTGAACCACTAAATGTTGTTTATTAAGTAAAATTTTCTCAAAAGCACTTCAAAACATAAGAACATATTCTAACTGCATAGCATAATCTAGTATAATTTCAGCCAACACAAAGGAGTCAAAAACATGATTTGTATTCATTAAGCTATAGAATATTACAAAAGCTGAAGACCAGGCATTCATATATCATAGAAAAATAAATGCACAGTCTAATTATCTTATCAAAAACATGAATAATAGGAAAGGCCAAATTGATTGGCACAATTTATAGATTTCAATATTAACAAAATATTACAAAGGCTATTTCCCAGTGCTCGGGAGTTTTTCCTATGTAACAAAAACAACAACAACCTAATAAAAGAGAAGCAGGGCCATTTATATAGGCCATCCCACCGCCTGAAAACCATGGATAAAGACACCTTGATCAAACATCGATGCCCCAGATCTTCTTGAGCCACCACTAATTTGAAAGATCGCTCAGCAGTGCACCAACAAAGTCATCGCAGAGAATAGAAGGCCATGCAACAACATAAATGAACGCGCAACACTAAGGTAGAAAACATGGCAGCAAGCGAGAAAAATCAATGTATGCAGCAACTCCCAAAAAATTGACGCACAAAAATATGCCATGCATCGAGAAAACAGAGCCCAAAAAAAGAATGAGGGACGTCCTAGCGAAAATCTCTAAGAGGAAGCCATGTGGGCGATGCTGAGTGAAGATAACTACAAAGTGGGGCTAGCTCATAAAATGACCAGAGAAATCTACGTGTCATGCACACAGAACTTGACAAAAGAAAAGTGATACGGAATAGTAGGAATCTTCGTTCGGTGTCCAAGTGTCAAGCACCAAAAAGTCAAGAGCGATAAAGGGTAAGGGGAAGCCATGAAGGAAATATAACTGCAAAAGAATGTTGATAGTTTGGCGACTTAGAGGGACATTTCTCTTGTAGAATGAAGAACCCCAGAAACATTGGTTCAACATCCCATTATCACTCACAGCTTAGAGAGAGAACCTTGTGGATCGGTCCAGACTTCATTTGATTGCGTGGAGAGAGCTCATAGATTTTCAAGTGCCAACTTGAGATTGATGATTTCCTTAAAAGGAAATCCGCTAGATATATTCACCTCCAATTCAAGCTGGAAAAAGAGTTGTGCCAGCGGATGCATGATACCTTCAATATTTACAAATGTTGGAGACTAATCAAAATATTGGAAAATAGAAAGGTCCTACTTCTTCTCCTTGATCATTGCAACAATCTGCTCAACACCTTTTACCACCTAATCTGCAATGAAGGGCTAAGGGAAGCCTCTTTGAGTTAAGCAAGAAAATTTTTCCCACATGTCACTGGTAATTTGGTTCAATCTAGCCCTGCACTCTACTACATGTTGGATGGCCTCATGCATGGAAATGAGGATTTTCACGCCCATGGCTTCTGTTGTCCATTCTGATATACCTACACCACTTAGAGCCTCATCGGAAGCCATTTATAAATTTCCCAACAAAAGCTTGGCCTCCAGAACTTTATCAGAAGTCATCTCCTACACCTAGTGGATTATTTCACTGATAGTTCCACATAGGCTGGTTTTTTGTGCCATAAACTTTAGGGTAGGCTGTAGAGTAAGGCATAATTCCTTGACCTTATCCTAGTATGATGCATATAACTCCTTAGCAAGTTCCAATGAGCTCATCTATGGTGCAGGAGGTTGGGCTCTCAAAATATCCAACTCCGCTATTTTGTATCTTAGGTCTGCCTTTAGCTCCAATAAGCTTCCATCCAATGCAGACACTTGGCTTCTTATAGTGGAAATTTCTTTCTACTTCTCTTCCAAGGCCAATTCGGTCTGCTTTCTCTTCTCAATTTCTGACTCTAAAGTGGTGCTCATCTCATTTACTTCATCACTTGTGCTTTGTCAGAGCTACTTCATACCTTCATTTAACTGTAGTATCTTAGCACAGAGTTTTTCTTCATTTTCCCGACTCTGCTCAACCTCATTTTGTAGGACTAGAACAATATCTATGCCCATAACCTGAAGCTCCTTGATTTTTTTTTCAAAAGAACTCCTCTCCTTTTGTAGGTGACTTATCTCATTTTCTTGGCCTTTACACTTGTTTACCTAGATATCAACCTTTCCCTTTAGCTCCAATAATTGCTCCTCTCTTTTCCTTGCTTACCGATTGACCTTGAGGTAATCAATGGTCACTATCTTCTGAGTATCCTCCATCAGCTCGACCTTATCCCACGAACAAGCTTGTTGCAAGTCTAGCCCAATGGCATTGATAGAGTAGTCACTCGGCAACATTTCTCCTATTGGTTTAATCATGTTGGGGGTGATCTTTGCAAACCTTAACGAATTTTGAATCTCGTTGAAAACAATTTGTAAGAGAGGTTATGCCTGCTGGCTCACATTATTTTGTCTCCTCTTTTGAATTTGGTTGGCTTGGCCGCTCTTATTTACCTCTACTTGGAAGAAATATTCTTGGGAAGAGATACCCAACCCACCAACAAAAGGAAACTCTTGAGGGACTGCCAGTGGGAAAGATAGAAAACTAAGTGCATCGGTGGATTTGCTAGGCCTTGTAATAATGGCCAGAGAAAAAGGTGGGATATACTGGCCACTCAGAGATGATGAAAACATAATAGGGGAAAAGGAAGGGGAAGCACCAACTGATAGGTCGATCCTTGGGGATGAAAAAAGTTGGCTCATAAGCTCAGGACTTGCACCATATTGTGTTTTGAGTAAGGAATCAAAAAAAGAGGATGAAAAGAGAAAACCAAGAGGGAAAGGACTCGACTACCCAGGAAATCCAGTGACAGACAAAGCTGGTGCAAATGAAAAATATGGGGTAGACGAAAAACATGGGGCAAACGAAGAGGAGACTAGAGACATAGTAGAGAGAGAGGAGGGAGGAAATAATGCCTAAGGCTCCTAAAGCGTTGCAGATGATACAACCACTTCTTCTTACTACTCCTCCTCCTCTTTAGGAGACTTTCTCATTCACGGTTGTTTCTCCTGCAAAGAATATTCAAGGTTCACAATAACCTTATTCTTATGACTGATACTCCTTGGCCTCTTGCTAGTGGATTTAGAGGAGCTAGAAGTCTCTGACGTTTGTGTGTTTGGCGAATCCTCCTACTGGGCAGGCTGTCCAATGACATCTTCCTCATGCATTGGATCTTTTCCTGCAGCAGGGTCATTCTGGGCTACCTCTTCTCTAGGCTCTGTGGCAGCTCTTCCCTTCTCATAATATTGCTCTGAAAGTGAAGGGTTTAGAGAGTTCTCGCTGTCTGGATGTTTGTGAAACCAAAGGCCATCAAATTTTTCATCCAAGTCCACCTCTTGATAAATCCCATTTGTTGTCTTTATCTCTTGCCTATATATCCAGAAGTCTCGAATTCTTTCAGGCTTCCATCTGAGATTATTCAACTAGCCGCACAGGTATGCGCTCATCTTCTGATTTGGATTGGGCCTCCCAATAACATGGTAAAATTTCAACCATGGCATTTGCCCCTCTTTAGTAGGAAAATATTCAAGGCCTACATAAAATTTTAAATTCCCCTCTTTGACATTTCTCCGAGGGTCCTAGAAGGGTCAAGGCTGGTGCAGAATTTTTATGCTGATCTTTGATAGATTATTTTTGGGGTTATATTAACACGTGTCATTGATAACCACCAGCGCAAGATGACCCAACTTTGAGTACAGAACCTCTGAAGTGTTACCCTTTGAAGTCCTTTTATTGATCAGTGACACAGAATCAAACATGATCGACAAAACCAAATAGGAAGTTAAATTTGTTCCTCCCTAGTAATCATTATCAATATTACATAGTTGTCGTAATGCCTCTAGGGCCAACACTTTGTCACAAAGAAATCATGGGAGGCAAAAGGGTTCTCGGGTGAAACCTCGCATGCGAAGCATAGTGAAGTTTGTGCCAAAGAACCAATCACAAGGCAGAAAGAGGCCTCTCAACCATGATTTATGTCTCGGTGTCAATCACATGGGCATGCTGATCCCAAATTCATCCAAAGCCCGCAAAGTCAGAGCTAAGAACAAATTTGTAAGTGCATAATAATAAAAAAAATTTGATAGGATGGGAGTCCATGTCGAAACTGGCTTCCTTGCACCATTCTCATTGAAAATGGCCAGGGACATAAATTCCTGGAAATAGTCTAGAATTCTGATGCAAGATCGAGTAGACCAAGAAATAAGAATACTTGAATCTAGAACTGACCTAGAAGTCCTATAGCTATTGTATCATCCCATCAGCTATAACCTTTATGAAGTCCATAAGTGGAGGGATGTTGTTCTTCCTCAGCATAAATATGAGACTCATTTGGAATTCAAAAACTCCCTTGTCTATATCTATCCCACAAACCAGCACCAACATAGAACAGATGAAAGAAGACCCTGATTTTAAAGCGCCTAGAGAAATTGGTAATTTGGGAGGTCTTGAGACATCTGTCGGCTGAGTAGTCTTAGTGTGGTAAAACTACTGTGCCATCTAGAAAGTTCTCCAATGGTCTTGCATCTTTTTCATTTCAAAATATTCAACATTTTGGGTCAAGGGGAATGGGACACATAGCATATATTGAAGGGTTTGGGGGCTGATGACTACCCTCAAGTTAGGGCGACTTATTACTCCATTCTGAGGGTCAAAGTTTTTCGTGGAAGCCACCACAATTTCTGGGCAATAATGCACTAGAGGAACCATGTACTAGGGAAGCCCACAGTCCCATAGATGTTTTAGAAAGGGTCCGATAATTTCTTCATCTTTTCACATGTAGCTTCCCTAAGGCTCTTGGGATTCTAAGATAACTCAGGATTCGAAACATTATCCCAATCCTTTGATACTAGAGCTTGGTTTCTAGGAGAAACCGTGCCAAGTGTTTTTGGTCTGCTTGACTAGTCAAGGGCCAGGATAGCTTTTTTGGGATGCCTAGCGTAGCATAAGACTCTTGGCTATAGATATCCACATAGGGTGTCATCAATATTTGCTCATTAATTCTCTCAAGAACCACCACCTGTGTTGGTCTTCCTGTAATTTCAGCCATTTCTTTGTATTCTTAATATGCTTCACAAACTTTACAAATGACTTAGCTTTTGAAAGACTCTTTCTCTCTTTGTGAATGACTTAGCCATTTTTATCTTTTGATAAATTCTTATAATAAATTATTTTCGCATGTCTAACCTTCTTTTTGGTTTTCATGAAAAATGGCTTAGAAAGTGTACGTGCCATCCTTTCACATTTAGTTGCTACATGCATCACTAGCTTTTTGTGCATGCAACAAGATCGCCAACCTTCCAAATTAAGAGACACAACTTTGCATGAGGTGGCACCTAATTTTTCTTGGACAACAGACCAAGATAGCGTTGCCATATCTTTCACAAGCTCCTTTGCATTTACTGATTTTCTTGATTGTACTTGGGCACATCACCCAATGGCTTTATCAAAAGATTTTCCTTGATTCTTTTGGGATAAAAGCTTTGTATACGGACACCTATCTTATTTTCTCTTAATTGGAAAACTTGAAAGAAGCAAGTTACCACTGCACCTAATCATTCCCATCACTTCACATGTGGTGGCACTGAATATTAAGGCTTGATAGCACCATTTTCTTCTGACGCAATCATAGCTTGCATCGTGAGGTGCACCCCAACCAATATATAAATAGGGCCCTTAGCAACCTTGCTAATCATAATTAACTTCATCATTTGTATTAGTAGGCCCTAGTTAATCTTAGCATTTTCATTCTTCAAGTTAGAGTAGCAAGTAATAATAGAGATGCTGATCAGATTAGTCTGCAAAAAGACCCAGGTAGCACTTTTGGGGAAGATTGGGTGCAGGCGTCTTAACCACATGAAAAGTATAAACAACCTATTATATGTAAAGGTGATCAAATGGGTTCTCAGTAAAGACTGTGTGGAATATGAGGACCAACATAGGGTAAACACTAGCATCTGTTCCCACTTCGTTGCTTCATTCTTGGACATCAACATTTCTAGATGCAAAATTCTAAAGTTGACCAAGCGGGTGTTCCCTCGGTGTTACCTTAGAGGTCTAGAGCAAGTAGTGTGGGCTGCCATATTTGATCATGGGGTCCCTTTTGTTCACAACTTGCGTCAGTTGTTGTTGCATGGAAGACTTGTGCCAACCAGGCTCTTCCTATTCATCTTTGAGCTCAAAATGCATGAAGAACATCGCTCCAAGGTTCATGTCGGCCGCGACTTCCTCATGTGGATTCATCACATTGAACCCTTCTGGAAGATGTAGTGGTACAAGGACTTTGAGAGGATGGTGTTTCCTTACCCTGTGCCACTAGATCTTGCTGCTACTGGTCCCCCTTCTACTTGATAACTAAAAAGAAAAATAGCCCCAATGTTGCCCCTTTTCCTTTTTGCTAGCCTTCCGCCCTTTAGCGGATGTATGTATATATATTGATACAAGGCCACTGGCCTCTATCATATGTAATGTAAATGCTTCGGCAATAATATAGTACTCATTTTTTTCATATCTTGGCTCATTTACAATTATCTTATTTTTTTACAATACTATTGTTTTTCAAAAAGCATTGAGAAAACCCAAAACTTAAAGCAAAAAAATAATTACATATTCATAATTCATAAACCCACTGAATGGGTAGAACTAATTAAACTTCTTAAGATGTATCCCATTAACTGGAATAATCAAAGCATTCACTTCCATGTATTCTAACTCAAAAGAGTTAAAATGTTTTCATTGAACAATTTTGAAAGGCCCCTCCCAGAGAATATCAAACTTTCCATGTTGGTCAGGCTTTGCCCCATGCTCGTTGAACTTGGGCACCAAGTCCCTACATTTTAGCTCCTGATCAGACGTCCTTTTGTCAAACCACCTTTTTACCACCTCTTGGCGGTTGTTCATGGCCTTCAGAGTGTGCTCTCTTTTCTCCTATACCTCGATTAACTCAGAAAACCATACCTCCATTGCTTCATTTTGTTCAATTTCAAGATATTTGAGCAATTAGAGAGTAGGGATTTCCATGGCAATAGGCAACAACGCCTCCTTTTCATACACCATCTCATAAGGAGATGTCTTTAATATTTTCTTGGGCATGATACACTCTGCGCATAGCGTTGTTCAGAGGTTCTTATGCCTATCTCTCTGGTGCTTTGATCCTATCCTCTTGATTAACATGATGAGGTTTTTATTTGTAGATTTTGCGAGGCCATTCCCCTGAGGGTAATAATTAGAAGAGGTTTTCAAGAAAACCACATATTTCTATTCAAATTGGCTCATCTTAGAGCCAGTAAAATCCTTAGCATTATCCAAAATAATTGTTTTAGGTGGGCCAAATTTGGCAACTAGCTCCTCAAGAAAATTAACAATTTCTATTTTTGTTGCATTTTTTAGTGGCACAGCCTCTACCCACCTGGTGAATTAGTCAGTTGCAGTCAATATCCACCTATGTCCAGCTAATGAAAAAGGGTTAATCATACCAATGAAGTTGAGACCTCATTGAGAAAAAGGTTCTGCTACTACTATGGGTCTTAGTGGCATAGCAACATTCTTCGTGTTTCTGACATAAAATTGACACACTGCAAGACCTTACTAATGAAAATGAATCATTGAATAGTGTTGGCCATAAATAACTAGCACATATAATTTTAATTGTACTAGTTCTTGCAAAAAAGTTCCCTCCACCTGGGTCATTGTGGTATTGATCTAATATTATTTTGGCCTATTCCTCATTCACACACCTTAGCAGGACACCATTAAAATTTATTTTGAAAAGTATTCCTTCTAAGAGGACATAACTTCTATTTTGAAAATGATAGAACCATCTCTTAAAAGAAGGGAGATTGTTTGGATACCTTTCTGTTTGCATGAATTTTATCCTATCATCTAGCCAATCACCCTTAGAGCTTTCTTCATTTAGTAATATGGGTTTCGATACTTTGAACTCTTCCACTAATTCATTGTTTTTGGCAAGGTACTCGCAAAGTCCTTTTCCTTTAACTGTCTTGATAGGCTCGATCTTAATATCATATTCCAAATTCTTGGTAATCTAGTTAGCTCTTTTCTCGGTGAACTCTCCTTCCATAATATATTCTTTCACACTAGGATGCGGTACACAAACAATCACCTTATTGTATGATATCAGGTGTCGGAACTTCTTAAGCCCTTTCACAATGACAAAGGCTTTCTTTTCTAAAAAATTGTATCCTACCTCATACTCCTTTAAGGTGCGTGAGTAGAAAGCAACAAGAGATTCCTTTTTATCCTCACCATCCTTCTGCATAAGCATAGTGGAAATATTGTTTCCACCAC
This sequence comes from Sequoiadendron giganteum, assembly GCA_007115665.2. NCBI lineage: Eukaryota > Viridiplantae > Streptophyta > Pinopsida > Cupressales > Cupressaceae > Sequoiadendron > Sequoiadendron giganteum. The sequence goes on along the minus strand of CM021100.1, from coordinate 696,294,750 downwards.
CAAAAACATACATGATAAAGTCTTTTAACAGGTCCAGGTTGATCAATACAGGAGCCGAAGAAATAAATTATTTTATAAGCTCAAAATCCTTCCTAGATTCCGCCATCCACTAGAAAGTTTGATCCATTTTAAGCATTAAGGTAACTGGCTGAACGATTCCTACAAAGTCTGCAATGAATTGGCTGATGAAATTGACCTTACCCAAAAAAGATTGCACTCCTTTCTTTTTTACGGGTAGAGGAAGATCTCATATGGCATCAACTCTTTTTGGATCGATGGCAATGCCCTCCTTTGAGACAAAATATCCCAATAGCCTCCCTTAGGGAACTCTGAACACACATTTCCTCACATTTAGAGAAATCTTGAATTCCTGGAACTTCTGGAAAACAAGCTCTAAATAATCAAAGTGATCATCGGTGGATTTGGAAAATACTATCAAGTCATCCAGATAGATAAGTATAATCTTATGTATTAAATATTTAAAGTAAATATCCATATCTCTTTGAAAGGTGGCTCCAACATTTGAGAGTCTAAAGGGCATCTTAGTATATGCATATGTTCCCCAGTTTGTGGTGAATGCTATTTTGTGTTGGTCTTCTTCCTTCACACGAATTTGATTGTAGCCCGAAAAGCCATCCAACATAGAAAAAATTTCAGAACCAGCTATGGTTTGTAGAATTACCTCCATAGAAGTCAGGGGGTAATGATCCTTCAGGGATGCCCTGTTTAAGTCTCCAAAGTCTACACATAGTTGTATGTCACCATTCTTCTTCCAGACTAGCACTAGGTTAGACACCCATGTATTGTGCTTGATTGGGAATACTATTCGGGACACAATCAGTTTTTTCAACTCTTGTGAAATGAGTGATTCATTTTTTGGGTTCACAGGCCTCTTCCTCTGACAAATCGGCTTCGCTCCTTCCGAAAGCTCAATTTTATGTTGGATGATCCTAGGATCATACCCCTTAAGATTATCATATGACTAGGCTACGATGCTCGGATATTCCTCGTAGAAGTGCTTTATCCTGTCTTTATTCTTTTGAGATACTTCTTTACCAACCTTGAGCTTCCTATCTCCTCCGATTTGTGAATCGGTATAATCAATTTTGTTAGATACCAGCTTCCTTTTATCCCTCCTTGCATCATTGGAATCAAAAAGACTCTCCAAAGTGACTAGGCCTTTGGGAAGCTTATTGGATTTCAACTGGATTACTTGATCTTCGTAGGCTTTAGCAATATTTGGTTACATTTGGTCAGTGAATTCCCTAGATGACTGGAGAAATGACGCAATATGAGTGTCACTATCGAACACTTTCCAGTCTTAATCATTGTTTAGAACAACAAGTTGTACAATCACTCTCATTGCATGTTTATTTTTGAACAACTGGGAGGATGGCTCAAATTGAGCCCCGATAGTGGCCATCTGGTCAGCTTTGGAGTTCTTCTCCCTCGGTATAGCCTGAATATTAAAAACCTCAAAGCTTTGAATAAGATCCTAGACCCTATTCTGGTATGATCGCATCTCGACATTCTTTGCAGTAGAAATCCCTCGGATTTGGTTAACTACCAATTATGAATCTTCGAACACTCTTAATTTCTTTGCGCCCATATGTTCTACAAGACTTGAACCATGCACAAGACCTTCATATTCTTCCTTGTTGTTCGAGCATGCAAATTGGAAGCGATAAGACCTCAAGGTATTTTCCCTGGATGGAGATGTCAAACATATTCCTACCCTAGCTCCTATTATGCATCTTTCTCCATCAAAGAGCAAAGTCCATAACTCTAAGGATGTTTCACCTTCGGATTCCTTAGCAACTCTAGGCATAATCTATCCTTCCTCATGTATGACATAGGTCCCAAGTCCAGTTGCATTATAATTTCCAAAAGGTTCTATGTTGATAAACTCATTCAATAGAGCTTCCTCATTTTCTGTACAGGATCTAGTTGCTTCTTCTTCCTCCAAAAATTCAACATTGAAGCTTTATTCTTGGGTAATCGAAGTATGCATTGCTTCAAAGTTGAGCAGGGCCTTGTCATCAACATGTTCAGAATGCAAAGTTTCCAACAATAGTTTCATTTTAGCTCCATGTTTGGTTCTCAAAATGAAGTGTGACCAGTCTAATGCTAGATATCCTCCAACATTTGTTGTGAACTCTCGAGACAAACATATCCCAAACAGAGGAGGGACATCAATGAGTACGGTATCTTGATTCACAGTGATACTAGGGCATGCAAATAATGTCATAGGTAATCCCTTGATTACCTTGATGGTATCAACCCTATTTCTATCTAGCTACATGACTCCCTTGTTTAGAGGCTCATATTTCAACCCTAAATCATCAGTTACTTGCTTAGGCATGATAGTGGTGCTAGCACCAGATTCAATCATACAATTATGCAATATCTTGTCGCCAATGATAAGCATTAGAATGAAAGGCCTAGGTTTAGGCTTACTCTATTTTATTACTTCAATTTTTTCTTCTGGATAATTCATTAACACTTTATCCAAGTCCGACTTGGACATCTTTTCTTCATTGGGCTGCCCCAACATTTTCTCATCTTCTTCTCCCAACAATTCTTTCGGTAATAGCACATTTTTCTTCGGAATAGCCAAGATATCCCATAAAGAAACATTGGCAGAGGACTTCTTCAGTTCTTCCACCATATTGAACTGTGTTCGCGACTGATGAGTCACGATCTTTTTATCCTTAGGTCTCTCAAATTGTGTAGGCCTTGCAGCTGGTATATCCGACTATTGGCAACAATCGGGGTGATTTTAGGATCCTTTTCCTTCGGAGGAGGTGGGTTCAGAGAGCTGGGAGCAGCTGCCTTAGACTGCTATGGGACTGATGACGGGCGTGCCAACAAACTGGGCATCGACTAAGATGGGGCATTGGTTGGCAGAGATGTGAATTCTTTAGAGATTCTATGCTTTGAACACATGTTGTAGTCGGATTGCATTCACGACACTTGAGTCATAGGAATTTCATTTGGAAATGTTGATTCTTCTCCTTCCATCCATGAAAAGAGTGCTTGGTCTAGAGCTATGTCTAACTCCCGCTCTATGAACATTCCTTGCATTTGAGCAGTGAGGATTGCATTATCCATCTGCTGAGAGGCATAAGACTGGTTTCTACGATCAAGCACATTGCTTTGGCTATGTTCCTCTACTATCTTCTATTGCAAATTTCCCTGTGGATAATTTTGGGGCATGTATGCATCATTACAAGGAAAACACCATGAATTAGTGTCTTCGGCTAAGTTATTTTGTCTCGTGACTAGCTCTTTATTTGAACAAGGATGGAAAGTCTACATTGGTAGGGTCACTAGAACAACTTGCTTATTCGATTGAGTTTGAGCATTTTCGCGTGATCTATCTTGCCACTAATTTGAGTGGTAAGGAGATTTTTTGCCTTGATAATTTTGGTAAGCCGACTTCTGATAGCTATATTGTTGTTGCTTCAAAGTTTTCAATTCATATTTCATAGTATGCATCTGCTCTCTCATCTCACTCATCTCAGCCATTAGGGGGTTAGGCACAAGAGCTACACTCAGGGTCATTCCCGAGTACACATACATAGACTGGGGAGGAGTTGTTGGAGCACTAGTCAAATTTGCTTCAGCCTCCACAATGTTGAATTTTTGGAATAATGGTAGGATTGGTCTTGGCACCAACTTTCCAACAGTAATTAGGTTGTTCTCCGCAGTGACATCCAAACCATAAGCATTAGGCATAGTCTCTCTGCCAAGAGCCTATAGCATCATGGAAATATCGGCATTAATCCACTTCAAGTAGAACATGAACACCAAATCAGGAGGCAACCAACTACCAACGGGGACTCTCTGCCAAGTTGAATTAAATTGAGCATTTAAATCAGCTAGAGCCTCATGAGGAGCCTGCTTTATGCTAGCTAGCTAATGATATAGCAATGCCCTATCACCAACATTTGAAAATTGCTTGTAGAACGAGGTTTCGAGATGGTCCCAAGTAGCAACTGTGCTGGTTGGAAGATTTCTATACTAGTTCAAAGCCTTTCCTTGGAATGAGGCAATGAGTAATCTTAGAGCCAAATTTTTGTTAGAAACTCCATGCACCAGACATACGTCTACTACATCTTGCAAGTTCTCCATCAGAGTCTTTGATTCATCTCCAAAAAAAATAGAAATAATTGTTAAAGAAGAGGATGGAATGGGAGCCCATGCTGTGAGAGGTATCGATGCTACCAAAGGACTACGAGTGTTCTAGGCTACATAATTTCTAAGGCCATAGGTGTAGGAGATGGAGGAGAAGTAAGAGAAGGAGGAGAAGGAGGGGAAGGAGAAAAATGGGGAGGTGAAAGACTACCTTGCCGAAAAAAACTAATGGTGGTACGAGTTGGTCAAGGAATCTTGTATTTTGTGACCTAGTTATAAGCCTATGGCTTCATACAAACTTATATATCAGGCGAACGTGCTAGTTTGGGTCCCCTCGAGCGTGCCAGAAAAAGAATTGTTGATGCAAGATTTTGCAAGTAGCAGCAGTCTCATGGGAAACTTAGCTATTGGGGAACATAGAGTGCTAGATAAGTGATCTCTGGAGCTTTGTCAAAGCTGGCTCTTCATTTTAGTGGGGGAGGTAAAGGGTTAGGAAGATAACTAAAAACATTAAATCTAAACTAAATTTGATGCACCAAATCATGAACATAATTACCTGAGCACAGTGTTGGATGCAAAGGCTCGAACCACTAAATGTTTTTTATTAAGTTAATATTCTCAAAAGCACTTTAAAACATAAGAATACCTTCTAACTGCATAGCATAATCTACTATAACTTCTACAACACAAAGGAGTCAAAATTATGATTTGTATTCATTAAGCTATAGAAGATTACAAAAGCGGAAGAATAGGCATTCATATATCATAGGAAAATAAACATAGTCTAATTATCTTATCAAAAAAATGAATAACAGGAAAGGCCAAATTTATTTGCACAGTTTATAGATTTCAAGTTCAAAAAAATATTACAAAGGCTATCTCCTAGTGCTCGGGAGTTTTCTCTATCTAACAACAACAACAACCTAATAAAGGAGAAGCAGGGTTGTTTATATAGGCCAACCCACCACCTCAAAACCACAGAAAAATATGCCTTGATCAAACATCGACGCCCCAAATATTCTTGAGCCACCACTTATTTGAAAGATTGCTCAATAGTCCACCAGCAAACCCATCACAAATAATAGAAGGCCATGCAACAGTAGAAATGAACACACAACACCGAGGAAGAAAACATGGTGGAAAGGGAGAAAAATCAGTGTAGGTAGCAACTCCTAGAAAATTGACGCACAAAAATATGCCACGCATCGAGCGAATGGAGCCTAGAAAAAGAATGAGGGAAGTCCCAACAAAAAGATCTGAGAGGAAGCCACATGGGCGACACTGAGTGAAGATAACTGCAAAGTGGGGCCAACTTGGAAAATGCCCAGAGAAAGCCACACGTCATGCACATGGAACTTGGCAAAAGCAAAGTGATACAGAATATCAGGAATCTCCATTTGGCGGCCATGTGGCAAGTGCTGAAAAGTTAGGAGCGATAAAGGGTAAGGCGAAGCCATAAAGGAAAGATAACCACGAAAGCTAGAATTTCATGAAATAATGTTCACATATACATGCCAAGTATCCTTGATTATTCTAACTATTTTTATACCCTATACCCAATTAGGTCATCCACCAAATCAATTTCCCTTTTTTTCTTATCCTCTTTAGCTTCCTTTTTCAAGGGGGATTATCTAGCATAGGAAAAGAACAAATGAATTAAAGTAAATTTATTCAAACAAGATTAAATTCCAAACCCATAATCATGAAATGTGAAGTGTAAAGACATGAATTCAACCAAATAAGCAATTAAGAAACTTAAATGAATCCAAAACCAAAAAAATCTTACCAAACCATGTCAAAGTTGTATCCGTATTGATGTTGGATTGAGTTTGCATCAATACAAAGCCTCCATTATGTTTTGAAAAAGCTTTAAAGTGTGTTAATGGTGAACTAGAATATGATGCCAATAATTCTCAATGTGCTCAAGAATCAATTGTTCGGCTCTTTTCTATGTAAATTCTAAATGATTTGTGAGAGTATAGAAGATTGCTTTATAGATTTCATATTTTGAGATGAACGATCGAGATTCAGTAGTAAAATATCATGATTGACGGTTGAAAACTATTGAGAGAAAATAGATTGGCCAATTAGCTTCTGTGATTGGTCTAATTAAGGATTTTAATTGCATAATCAAAGGATTTAGATTGCATAATATGTGGTATTGAATAAATCAAGTTGAGTGGTTAGTGGGATTGAGAAATCAAGTTGAGTGGTTAGTGGGATTGAAGAAATCAAGTTGAGTGGTTAGTGGGATTGAGAAATCAGGTTGAGTGGTTAGTGGGATTGAAGAATAGATGAGTCAATCAACCAATTAGAGTGAGAAATTAGTGGTCATGATTTTCTCAATCACAAAAGAGCGGGGACAATTAACTAATTGAATAATTAATTAATATTTGAGATGAACATGTAAGTCATGTTTGACTTTAACAAATAAAGTTATATTTGTTTTTTGATCATTTTGAATGATTTTGAATAATTAATTTAATTATTCAAGTTTAGAGAAGGGAAAGTAATTTAATTAAATTATTAAATGATAACAATTTAATTGGTTTAGATGAATAGGATATATTAACAACACAATTAAATAAGTTGTGTTAATTTAATTAATCAAGAAGAATAAAGTTAGATTAGGTGAGAAAATAGTAAATTAATTAAACAATTTGAGATATTTAATTAATAGAGGAATAAGGTTAAATTAGGAGTTTTAATAAATAAATGAGTTTTATTTAATTAGTCAGAAATGATGAAATTGTGAATTAATTAAATAATTAAAATTAACAAAGGAAAATATTGTTCAATGATGTAAATTATGTGAAATACAATTATATTAATGATAATGATGTCGATGATGTAAAAATGACATGCAAGATTTGTGATATGTGTTTAAGCTATTTTTACATGTCTACACTTTTAATTGCTCCTCCACCCCTTTAAGTTTCAATGATATATCATCATTGTCCTACATTTATACATTTGTAGAGATTTGTGGGGTTGTGATAATCAGAATATGAGCACTTTATGATGAGTTAATAATTGGTGCAACAGTGCTCTATGGAGATGGCAGTAATTATCACACCTTATTGTATTCTAACGTAAACCTTATCTAATTTGTGTGTACCTTGACATAATAATATTTAAGCTTATTTTTAGTTGTTTCACTAAATCAAGCTATGTTTACAACAAGAGAAGTTTCATGGGGAACAAAAGTATTAGATAATCTCTTAAGTATTAAATTTTCCATTAGTTCCTTGATGTTTCTCGTTACTTGTGGTTTATTGTTGAATGGGGCCATAGCCCAAATAGTCAAGGTTTCATATGTTGTGTTAAAACTAGACCCAAAGTATGCATGTTCATCTTGTTATTCAATATCAAAATCCTCTTCATCCTATCTTCTAATTGTGTCTAAGGATTTGGAAAAGGCTATATCCCAATTTTATAGAATAGAAATAAACTAGCTTCTTGTACCATTTTCCTTCCTTGTATAGAAATGATATTGTTGACTCTAAAGTAAACCTCTTCCAAAATTTCCTTTGTTGAATTCTCTATTTGTGTTGGATTTTCCTCTCATTTGGCTTTATTTAACCTTTCTTGGAATTATTCCCTCTTCATCTTTAGGAAAAATTCTTTGAATCATTTTGACTTAAAAATTGTCATCTAAGATAAATTGTGTACAAGCCAAGGCCCTTACATAATTTTCTTCATCTCCCCCACCTCTAAGATTCATATTCAATCTACCTTGGGGTATATCAAAAAATTTCATCCATTGGGGAGATGGAATAATATAATTTACTTATTCCTCCCTCACATTATTATCTCATATCTCTTCATTTTCATCTGCTTCTCCATCATCTATGGAATATGCCACTAGAGGCGGCTACATAACCTTCCTCCTTTTTTTTCTATTTCTCTGCAAGAAATGTAAAATGATTGTTTAGGTCCTTGCACTTGTTGAACTGCCATAAGTTTTTTTCCCTTTCACCCAAGTTCATAAATCTTATAAATTCTTTGTGGTTCTTCCTCATGATTTGGTCTCTCCTCTTATTTTCTTTTTAACACCACAAGAAGCTTGTATGCCAATTTTTTTGTATTATCCATCATAATTTTGATCCTAACTGTAGGATTTTTATCTCATGGAAAGCCCCTAGATAATTTGGATCTTCTTTATTTAGTTTTTCCTCTCCCTTCCATATAGAAACCCATTTTTTTTTCTTTTCATCTCTATATATTAATCAGTTAAACAATTTATAATCAAATCATCTTCAAATAACACTCTATGATAGAATTTTGATCTCTTGAAATTGAGCTTGACTTTATTTATGATTTTTTTGGGGCATAGTCTCTTCTAACATTTCATTATATAGGATATAAAAATTGATATAAAAGCTCTAATCATTCCTTGCAAGTGAGGAAAAAGTATAATAATGGAAGATAACTAGAGAAGAATGATCCCTTTTATGATTTTTTAAATGAGTCTTATGACTCATTTAATTTCCAAATGATTTATATATATAAAAACCTTTTAGGAACATGTCTTGGAAGGATATAAGGCCTAACTAGAAATCCATAAACTGTTAACACAATGGTATTGAATATAAATACCAATCTCCCTAATTATGTTGAATTCATAATGCAACCAACCTGTCCTTTGATCTTAAGAAATCCATTATTTCCTTTGGAAATATATCCAATGTTGCACCTAAATAACTCAATATTTTTCCAATAAAACATTCCTCAAATACTACATAGTTTTAATTTAGCAATGCATGTCCCAAATATATGCCCAACATTGCACAAAAAGTAAGACATTTTTGTCACCAAGAAGCTTTATCTACAAAGCCTTATCCAAAAAAGTACTTCCTCCATATAAAAAATGTGACACAACAATGAATACCACTTGAAATACATGACCCTACTATCACTTTTTATTTTCGCCAATTGTTTGTACATTCCTTCTACTATAAATGAAGAAAAATAAAGTTCTCTATTTATGTCTATATTTTATATATTTGCAGCAATCATCATCAAATGTGCAAGAAATTGAGTTTATACACCCACTCTTAGGACCTATAATAAGGAATGATAAGTTCTAATGAAATAATATTCAAATTTATCTGTATTGAAAGGTTCCAATTCCATGGGAGTAAACCTTATTTGTCTTCTATTTGTACCTCTTACTTTTTGCTTTGGTAACCAATTCACCTTGTAGCTACCCTTATCATTTTGATGCTCCTTGTTTAAAATATTAAAATCAATAGCCTTATTGGCAACTAAATTTATCTTGAAAACCTCTGTAATGCACCTCTTATCAATTCTTACTAATTCACCACCATTCTTAGCTAGAACAACCCTAACATCAACATCATAATTTTTTGTTACTATTTTGATGAGATCCACACTAATGAAATTTTTTGGGACAACCAATTGTTCCAAGTCAAAATATAAAACATGTAAAATAGGTATCTTTAAGGATATCCTCTTATACCAATACTCAAAAAATGACCATTTGTTTAAAGGAATTGCCTCATATCCATAATCTTTGTGTTGATCTATCAACCAGTCTGATAAAATCCTTGCCCCTTGTGTATGATTAACTTTCCTTGATGATCTAGGGAATTGAAATATGAGGTCCTCATCCAATGGTTTTTATTTTTATTTTGAGGGTTGGTAATTGGGATGACTCATTTTTAGGGTTTTGCTTATTTTGAACTATGGTGAAAATTTTAGAATTTAGGATAAATCAACTAATTTTTTGTATTCTTAATGTGCAAGGAAGAACCTAATGACAAATAATTATGAAGATTAAAAAAATAATTTAGAAAATTAAAATAAAATCAAATACTCCTTGAATTCTACTTGAAAACTCTAATTCACTTTTGAGAACACTCGAGAGCTAAAAAATCCACAAATTCTTCACACCACAAAATAGATTCATGAATTTTTATAATCTCAATTGAATATTTATTAAGTAAAAATCCAATAACATGGGGCATTTATCAATTGATTTCACCATTACTACTTGCTTGTGCAAATAGAGTACTCATAACAAATCCTTCTGCAAGTTGAATATTAGTCATCGATCTTTGGATGAATTGGGTGAGATCAATGGTGATTGTTGAATTTCACTATATTTTATTGAAAAATGAAATATTTTGACCACATGAAATTAGGAAAGACATGACATAAAATAGAATAACACTTTAGAATTGTTAAGCAACATGTCATCATATCACACCATCACAACTTGAAGGATTTACACCAAATGAGAAAGGACAGTGAACTAAAAGTGATATATAATAGTAACATGATATTTGGTGCTAGAAAGTATTAAAGAGGTTAGTGAGGACCACCATACAAGTACATAACAAAAGAAAATTAAGTGATTTTAAAAGCACGTGCATTAACGTTCAAAACAAATCACTAGGAAAAAGGGTCAATTAATTAATAAATATAAAGGATTTCTATTACAAATTAAGAAAAGTTTATAGAAAGAACAAGTCTAACATTGAAACATGTTGAAACTTGTCTCCATTTCAAAGAATCTATGTAGGAATTTTGGTATATGAAATATTCATCCCAAAATAGAAGAATGATATATTATTATAGCATTTATACATGTTATCTTATATATCTTAATTAATTAATACTATAAATAAATTATATATATATATAAATATTTTTTATCGATAAAAGGCCTAGGCCTAATTAACTATATTAATTATATAATCAAAATTACAAAAATACCAAAATTATAGTACTGGTAAGCATGACTTTTAGATGGTTCTATATATTACCAGCTATGTAGATGATTCTATATATTAGCAGTTATATCTATTACATATCTCCCATATGTTTGTATATTTTTGACAATAATTTTTTTTCTCCATGTAATGATTTTTTATTCATTCTATCATATCTTCTGCATCTTCATTTATATTCTGAATATTTTCATTCAGATTCATCATGTTGTCACCTTGACCTTCACTCCATTATGTTGCATGCCTCCCTAGTGGACTGGTGTGAGGCATTGCAATTTTCCTCCTTCCATGTCAAGCTTGATGATGAAGGATGAAAGATAGAGCAAAAACAAATTCTTTTATCATATCCATCATTTGCTGCCCCAATTCTCCAGAATGCATTGGTATCATTTTGTACAACAACCATGGGTCATCATCACGTAACCCCTTTTTCACTGCTCCATACATGGCTGCAAATCCTTTCTTTTCCTTGAGATAGCTTCTGGGAAAAATCTCTGCAACATGTACTTCTCTCAAATGCAAATTATACTTTTGAACTGCCTTTAGGAGTTCATTTTCCCCCAATGCTTCTACTAAAACTAATTCTTTGTACACAAATTTTAGTGCAACAATATTATAATTATTATTATATTAATAATATTTTTAATTTATTTTCTAGGTAAATACTGTCTAGGAGACAACTTCCTTTCCATTATAACCAAAAATATATTACATAGATCTATCTAGTAGGCCACTATTGTCATATTTTCATGAAATGCAACATACGTTCTGAGAAGGCAGAGAGCATTCTGACTTGAGCTAGGGAGAGGAGGTCCCAATTCTGACTAATGTAGAAACTGAGTGTTTGCATGTTTTTGTTGAGTAGGCCCTCACAAAATAGAGTTAGTGCCTAAGAAAACACCTTCTTCATGATAGCAACATCAAAAATTTCTACCAACATATCATGGGTTGGATTCTTGTCTATTGATGGGATCCATGGGAGCACCATACTCACATTAGTCCATGAGACTAGCCTATTCACAACCACTTTGCCCCACATCTTGGAACCCATTATATGAACCACATTGGTTAGCAAACTCTCATATATAGTGCCATCATGAACATGAATTTCCTCCCATAATTGTGTGCCCATGATCTAGGAAATAGCCTTGATTGTTCCCTCATCCTCTACTCTGAAAAATATCTTGATATGTCCCTAGAATTGTCTCCAGTCTTTTCAGGATTTGGGATTAGATACTAATTTTTTTTTTCAAATCCTCGTTTGTACTAGCATTGGCCAGAATTTTTTTTCCCTATTACCTTCTCAGAATGTATGCCATATCAAAAATTCTCCAACCACATGAAGGTCCTACGAATACACTCTAACCAAACTTGAATTTTCCAATTCAAAGTACTCATTTTTATAATTACATTAATGCATACCAAAGAATCTCCTTCAAAATTCAAGTGCCTAATACCTTTATGCATGCATTTTGACATTCCTCTAGCCATAGCTTGTATCTCTACCTCATTATTTGTGGATACCCCAATGTTTTAAATTGACAATGCCCAATCAATTTCCCATCACCATCCTATAAAATGCACCCTATCCCTGACACCCCCATATTAATAAGATTATTAATTATGTACTTTCTGACTAATAATAAACTTATTATTATATTATTCTTGTTATATTAATAATCTTAAATTATTAGTCCATGTCTTATACGTGGGGAACTAATGTTATCGCCTCAATCTTGCATATTAAAATAGAGCATCAGGAATCATGCCCAAATTTTTTTCCATTGTTTTTCTTATGTTGTGGAAAATATTTATTAGAAGCTAATTATCATGTTTTTTTGCAATTTTGTCGTTGGTTGGTGGTATTTTCCTAGTGGTTTTCTCATTTTTTAATTTGGTTTTAAATAATAATTGTTGTTGTAGATAAATTTTCTATTGGAAATATTTCATGAGTTTCTTAATAAACTATAATATTTTTTTGAAAACAGTAGCATTTTCTAGAAGGTGTTGGAAGGCTCTGCCTTGCTTAGTGTATCAGGTTTCTTTGGGTTTGGGGTTTTTGCAAATGGTGGTGACCCTATTGTTCCAAATATTTTCTCTCTGAACATGAACCATGAATTGTTTAAAATTTGGATATATATTGAATTGTGCAATATTTGGATAGATTTTTAACTTTTGAGGAGGTTTACACAATTTGGAGTTGTGGTGCTACTAATTTATTTAGTGTATTTAGAGAACATTCTTTCTTGGCATAAGTTTTACAGTCGAGGATTTTTATTTCTGAAGATTTTAGCTTAGATGGGGTCAAATTACTTTGCTCTGTTCTATCCACCACATAACTCTACAAATCAATATTTTAGGTCATCTAGGTTAGGACATTGTAAGGTGCATCTTGTTATTTGCCTATTGATGGTGGTTTCTCCACTAAATGTGTGGAATTTTTTGATAAAATTAAAATTTGGATGCTTTGGAACCTGATGAAAAGTTGGATATTGATGAAAAAACCACACACCAGGTATTTTTGTTTTTATATTACTTGGGTTTTTGCAAATCAAGGATTTAAGTGTTTATTCACAGACATTTTTGTAAGCCAAGAACCATCTATTTAATTTAATGGGGTTTTTTGTTCTTAACTAGTTCACATGAAGAAAATAATGATATGGGTCTTCTATATTTTCTACTATTAGTAATGGGTCTTGGCATCTCTCTTTTTGTGAAAGCTACAGGTTGTGGGTCTTCTTTCAGAGGTTAAGAACAAGGTAGTGATGGTTATGGGTATTGCAGGCAAGGAAGCATCCAAACATCCAAGATTATGATTCTGGGTACTGCCAAGAAGTAGGGGTTTTGGGTTTTTGGTATTGCCAAGTTGTTATGCAGACAACTTGTAAATGGAACTATGGTCATAGTCAAGAACATCCTCAACAATTTGTGAGTTTCTCTATTTAATTAGATCCTTTATTTTTAGTTATTCTTCATTCCTTTGGTTTCTATATTATGTTATCTTTATCTTGTTGAATCCCTCTTGTGCTATTTTTGTCCTTGATGTCAATTTGTGATACTCTAGCATCCTGGTGGTTACTTTCTCAGTTGATCTACTTTTATGTCTAGCACATTTACTTCATTGATTATATTATCTTGGTGGCTTTGATATTTTGGCTCCATGTGCAGATCTCAGTTGAGGTCTTTTGGTTACAGATTCTTTGCTCCATTGATCAGGTGATATGCTTCTAGTCTAATAATCATGTTTCATTGATGCACTTAATTACAAGTATTTTGGCATTCTAGTTAGGGGTTTGATCATCATTGTGTTTATTTTTTTGAGATACTCTTTGATCATTCCTTCACTCTTCCTTCATGGTAATTGGCATGGGATTATGGATTTTTAAATTTTACATGAAATCAATCCTCATTTTGTTTTGGATACCATTAGACATTATAGCATTCGATTTCATTGTGATGGAAATCTTTTTTTGGTCAAAGGAAATCAATAATACAAGGAATGAAATAATGGACATTTGCATCAGGTCTAATGTTTGACACTTATTTGGGCCTAAAGGTTGACTGCAAGTAAAAACATTAGTAATTAATGTTTTATGTCATGTTGGATGTGACTAAGATTTGATCATTGGAAAATATCATGTATTTGGAAATCGTCATGTGTGAGTAATGTGGTCTTGTCAAAATAATTTTGAAGGCATTATTGAGTTGACAATTTACTTGGAAATTGAAAACTAATTTTTTTTGTGGTTTGGTTGGCATATTTATCTTTGGTAAGGTTGTGGATGTCTTATCATGGTACCACAGACTGTTAGAAGAGCAACCGTGGTAGTGCGGTGAAAGCTATTAGCGGCAAGTAGACAACTACCATTGCATTGCAGGCTGTCAGATAGGTAACCATAGTAGTGTGGTGGAAATGTCTAGCGGCATACAAGATGGCTACCGCTACACCATGAGTTGTCAGGAAGTTAACCATGGTAATGCGGTGGAAGATGTTAGAGGTTAACTTGGAGCTACCATTGTACTATGAGTAGTCTGAAGCGAGACCATAGTTGGGTGGTAAATTATGTGGTAACAGTTAGTGCTAGCTACCATTGTACCGCAGGTAGTTCGAAGGGTGGCCACAGTTGTGCGGTAAGGAAACAGATGTCAATTTATTCTAGTTGGCATGCATGCCATAGATCTTCCTGTGGATTTCAAAGTGTATTATGCAGTTTTGATTTATTAATTTTTTGTCCTCTCAAACTCCAAATTCTATAATATTATGCAAAGGATTTCATGTGGAAAGTAGGGAAAATATTTATGCTTCATTGTTTTAGGGTTTGGAACCCTAATCTTGCCACCTCCATGGAATCTCTCTCTCAGCCGTTTCACTGTGAATTCGACTGTCTTTTTCTGCAACTCTTGGAAAGTGAATGGAGAAGCTTGAAATACCATCACCATGGTCATTTCTCTTGTCAGGTTCTTGGCAATGGGTGAATACTCAAAATATCAATGTGGCTCGGGTTGCTCAGCTACTCTACAGTTCCAGTAAATTGCTTATGGAAAATTCTTTTTTTGTCCTCATAGGTATTCATCTATTTTATCTTTACAAAATCATTACCTTCTCTAATAAGGCTAATAAGGGATAAGTTTTTTCTTCTACATGGAAGTTGAAGATTTGGTTTATTATAGATCTTATGCCTCTTTTTTTTTTTTCACTTCTTGTGCAGGCTGCTTGACATAAAAGGTTTCAGTCTGCCTGTTATATTTGCACAATGCTTGAGTGCTCCATTCAAAAGATCTTATTCAAAATGATCTTTCCCTCATAATCATGGTAACATCTATCACTGTTGCTCAACTATAGCATGGTAACTTGATATTCATCTTGGGGTAATTCCTTGAAAGTGAAAAATGAGCAATTGTTGTAACCCTTCATGGGATGTAATGATGTAAATGCAAAAAGAGGAAACTAGAGATATTAGGGATTAATCATCTCCAATAAACCTAAAAAGAAACAAGGTCAGTTTTGTTTTTAAGTGAGGAAAGGGGTAATGTATGTGATGCTAAAAATTTGGAAAATACAGTGTGTTGTCTATTCTGTATTCTGTATCATGAAAGATTGAAAAAGACAGAATGAGGAAAAAAAGAAATGTCATATCAATGTAATGTAGTTTGATGAGAGTTTTTATCGACACTATAACTAGATTATTCTCCTCAAGCTGTATCAAGATTTGATAATGAATGGAATCTTGAAGATTCAATTTTGGACTCTTGAGAATTCTATGGATTGTCTGTCAAGAGGCACTTGATAGAAATAAGAGAAATAGAGAGATCCTTTGTATAATTGTATGTTCTATTGAAAATAGAAAAGGGGTTGGTGCTCCTTGAGATTGGTGTCTCTAAACAAAGGGGTTGATGCTCCTTGAGATTGGTGTCTCTAAACAAAGGGGTTGGTGCTCCTTGAGATTGGTGTCTCTAAACAAAGGGGTTGGTGCTCCTTGAGATTCGTGTCTCTAAACAAAGGAGTTGGTGCTCCTTGAGATTGGTGTCTCTAAATAGAGGGGTTGGTGCTCCTTGAGTTGGTGCTCAGAAATCAGCCATTGAGGCTTTGTCAATATAATTATTGAAATGAAAGCCTAAAAAAGGCAACAAGTTCAGGAGTGGTTTTTCTACCCCAAGAGGGTTTTCAACTCAGCATATCTTGTGTCTATTTGTGTCTGTGATTCATTTTCTTCAGTGCTTTAGTACTTTCAAATGAAATGCTACACTACTCATTTTAGTCTATATGATTGCATTTGAATACATGAATGATTCTATCATTGATAAGTGAGAACATATGTATGGTTCTTTTCAGTTTCAGTTAAACTTATTAAATAATTTATAAACACTTATTCACCCCCCTTCTTAGTGCATTTTCACTCCAATAATTGGTATCAGAGCATAGGGTCCTCTGATATGTCTTTTCAACCTAGGATTGATTTTGGACTTGGATTCTATTCAAAATGTCTCAAGCTCATGAAGGTACTTCCATGACTAGAGCTCCCTTATTTGATTGAATTGATTATGTATTCTGGTACATAAGAATGGAGACTTATTTAACTTCTATTGACCTTGATGTCTAGAGCATAGTATTGTCTGGGTACACTATACTAGCTACTTTGCCAACTAATTCTGATGAAAATAAAAGATATGAAACCAATGCAAGAGCAAAGCATGCTCTTTTGTGTGCTTTGACTAAACATGTCTTCATCAAAGTCATGCACTACAATTTTGCTAGTGAAATCTGGACTAAACTTGAAACTATCTATCAAGGAAATGAAAAGGTAAAATAGTCTAAAGTCCTCACTCTAAAACACCAGTTTGAAGAACTAAAATGAGGGATGATGAAAAAGTAGCTGACTACTTTTTGAGAGTTGATGAAATAGTAAATGAAATGAAGGGTTTGGGAGAAGAAGTTAAGGAATTTGATGTTGTAACAAAGGTCATCAAAACCTTGCCAACAAAATTTGAAGCTAAGGTTGCTACTCTAGAAGAGAAGAAACACGTTTCCCAGCTTACCCTTGATAGCCTACAAGGCACTCTGACTGCCTATGAAATGAGGATTAGTAAAAACAACACCACTACAAAAGAAGTAGCATTTAATGCTAAAAGGAAAGAAAGGGATGAGCTCACTGAATCAAAATTTTCTAATTCTATAGAATCCCACTTTTTGAGGAAACTCAAAAAGGGTTCAGGAAAGTATAAGGAAAAACTTCCCTATAATTGCTTTAACTATGGAAAAATAGGCCACTTTGCTGCAAAGTGCCCCTATAGTGACACAAACACTGATAATGAAAAAAACAGAGAAATTTGCCAAGAAAATGGCTTATAGACCCAAACATAAATTCAATTTCAAAAAGAAGAAAAGCATGTTCAGCAAAAATGAAACAGACTCTGAATCTAAAGATTCTTTAGATGGAGAGGATGAAAATCTATTCATGGCTGAAATCACTTGGCAAGAAGAAACCAACAACAATGAAGCTGAAGTAGGTGAAGTAGACCTTGAAGGTGAACTGAAATGTGCTCTAATAGAGCTAAGGAAACTTAACAAACAAATGCATGCATGCTCAAGAGAAAAATTCTACTCAAAATCTTGAATATGAGAAACTCATAAATCTTGAGATAGTCTCTTTAAAAACTCAACTTGAAGAATCCAAGAGAGTTGAAGATTGTCTTCATATTGGCATAAGCTTTAAAGATTTAGAAATTGAGAAACTTGAACATGAGATTGTTGATCTTAAGAAGACCATTGAGAAATATGAGAGCACTCTTAAACTGAATGACATGCTCAGTAAACAAAAACTGAACAAGGACAAAACAATTATTGGTTTTGTGAATGTTCAAATGATAGTGCAAAAAATAATGTTGTTGCTGAAAACAAAAGTGTTGAACTCAAACATCCTGATTCTGATAAGAATTGTGGTTATCCTTTTAGGAGCAATAGAATGGCTTATAATTCCTACCCTTTCTTTTATGGGTATTGTTATTTCTGTAACAAATTTGGTCACAAGGTAAAATCTTGCAGATTTATGAATTCTAGAACTCCTAGATTTGGTTTTAGGTAGAATTATGGTTTTGCAAGGCAGATTAGATGTTTCACATGCAAGTCCTTGGGTCATTCTGCTAAGAAATGTAATGTTGATCAGCAGAATAAACAACATAAAACTAAAAAGGTCTGGACACCTAAAGTTTTCAACAACATAGAACAGACTATGCTTGCTCAAACTACCTTCCATTCCAAGAAAAAGGACTTATGGGTCCTAGACAGTGGTTTTTCAAACCACATGACTAGTGATAAAGAAAAATTCACTAATCTTGAAGACTATGTTGGCGGATATGTAAAGTTTGGTGATAACTCTGGAATTCAAATCAAAGGTAGAGGTTCTCTTTTCTTAAATGAAGCCACTCCTATTTACAATGTGTACTATGTAGGAGGATTAAAACATAACCTCCTGAGTGTCAGCCAAATCTATGACAGTGGCTATCAAGTTATGTTCACTTCACAGGGGTGTGAAATTAAAAACTAGTCTAGAAAAGTTGTTATTGTTGGAAGAAGGACCAAGGGAAATGTCTACAACTTACTTGACACCTCTAGACATGAAAACATTCAAGGTATGTGCTTGATGAGTCATGTTGAAGAAAGTTGGTTGTGGCACAAGAGACTAGGCCATATTAATTTTGACAATATGGTTAGAATTAGCAAAAATCAGAATGTAAGAGGTTTGTCCATTCTTAGAAAGCTTGATAATGTTGTTTGAAAAGAGTGTCTCAAAGGAAAGCAAACTAAGGTAAGCTTTAAATCCAAGGAACACTCCTCCACTAGACCTCTGCAGCTTGTTCATACTAACTTATGTGGTCCTACAAGGACTAGATCCATCAATGTTGAGAAATATTTCATGTTGTTTGTTGATGATTACTCTCATATGGTATGTGTTACCTTTCTCAAGCACAAATCTGAAGCTTTTGATCATTTTAAAATCTTTAGAAAAATGGTAGAAAGAGAGTCAGATTTAAAATTAAAATGTTTAAGATCTGACAAAGGTGGTGAATTCACCTCACAATAATTTATAGACTATTATGACAAACATGGCATAAAGAGATAGTATATTGCTGCCAGAACACCCCAACAGAATGGGGCTGTTGAGAGAAAGAATAAGATTTTAAAAGAGATGGAAAGAACTATGTTGAATGAAGAAAATCTACCAAACATGTACTCGAAATAATTTTTTCATACAACTGTCTACATTTTGAACAGATTCCAGATCAAAGTGAAATCAAATTTCACTCCATATGAATTGTGGTATGGTAAATCTGCCTCAATTAAATATTTTAGAATATTTGGCTGCAAGTGTTTTATCAAGAGAGATGATGAAAACTTAGGCATTTTTCAATCTAAAATAGATGAAGGTATTTTCTTAGGATACTCTACTCACAGCAAAGCCTTTAAATGCTTTAACAAAAGGCTGAACAAAATTGTTGAATCAGTTAATGTCAAATTTGATGAAAATATACTTTTAGATGTTGAACCTATGCAGGATGATGAAGAGGAAGAATTTGAACTTGATATAATTTTTGAAGGCTTTGAAATTACAAAGCCTGAAACAAAACCAGCAAGTCTTAAACTTGTTGAAGCAAACTCTGAAGATGTTGAAATCAACTCAAAAAAATGTGAAACCAAAACTCCCTCAAAATCTCTTGCTAGAAACCATCCTAAAGATTTGATTATAGGATATAGATCAATAGGAGTTCAAAAAAGGAAAATAACAGTTAACTATGATGAAAAATATCACATAGCTAAGCTTACTACATTTTTTTTAATCACCCAGTTTGAGCCCAAATTTTTTGATGAAGCTTTAACTCATGAATGGTGGATTAATACAATGCAGGATGAAATCAATCAAATTGAGAAAAATCAGACTTGGGAGCTTGTCCCAAGACCAGATGACAAAAATTTCATAGGAGGCAAGTGGATATTTAGAAATAAACATGATGAAAATGGTCATGTTGTTCACAAAAATGATAGATATGTCTGCAAAGGATATGCTCAACAAGAAGGTATTGACTTCGGTGAAACCTTTGCACTAGTTGCTAGGCTTGAATCAATTAGAATTTTCTTGGCATATTCCATTTTCAAAATTTTTACTATATATCAAATGGATGTAAAAATTGCCTTCTTGAATGGGTACTTAGAAGAAGAAGTTTACATAGAACAACCTGAAGGGTTTATCTTTAAAAACAAACCCAATCATGTCTACAGGCTGAAAAAGGCTCTATATGGCCTAAAACAAGCTCCTAGAGCTTGGTACTCAGGATTGGATAGTCACTTACTATCAAAAGGTTTCATTAGAGGGGGAGTAGACATTAATATGTATGTTAAAATTTATGTCAATGACACCATTTTTGGGTGCAACAATATTGTCTTGAGTAAAAAATTCTCACAAATCATGGAATCTAAATTCGAAATGTCTATGTTGGGAGAACTGTCATTCTTCTTAGGTCTTTAGATTTCACAACTTGAATTTAGCATCTTTTTATCTCAAGAAATATATGTAAAATAAATGTTAGAAAGGTTTCAAATGAATGAAAGTCACCCTATTAGCACTCCCATGGTTACAGGCTATAAGCTTAGCAAGGTTGATGAATCTCCTGTTGTCAACCCAACTGACTATAGGTCAATGATAGGCAGCCTTCTATATCTATCAGCCTCAAGACCTACCATAATGCGAGTTTTTTGTATGGTTGATCGATTTTAGTCTTCTCCTAAGGAATCTCACATTAATGTTGTTAGAAGGATTCTAAAATATGTTAAAGGCACACTTGATTATGGGCTTTGGTATTCCAGGAGCAATGATTTTTCATTAGTTCCATATACTGATGTTGACTAGGCTGGTTGTCTGGATTATAGGATAAGCACCAGTGGTGCTTCTTTCTTTCTTGGTGACAGATTGGTGGAATGGAAGAACAAAAAACAAGACTCTATTTCACTCTCTACTGTTGAAGCAGAATACATTGCTGCCACTTCTTTCTACACTCAGGTAATCTAGATGTCCCAGACATTATCTGACATGGGTATTGAAATCCCTACACCTGTTTCTGATATATGTGATAGTACCAGTGCAATCAATATCTCAAAAATCCTATAATGCACTCTTGCACCAAACATATTGCTATTAAGTTTCATTTTCTTCATGAGAAGGTGTTGGCTAACGACGTATTTATGCAATATGTTCCTACACAAGCACAGGTTGCTAACATTTTTACAAAACCATTGGCTAAAGATACTTTTGTAAGACTTCGGTCTAGATTGGGAGTTGTCTCTCAATCTCTGTTATCTTAATCAATTTATCTTGGTGTTAGGGGGAGATGGTTAGCTCTTCCTGTAGCTCATTCTTGTTGCTTAAAGGTTACATCTATAGGTTGTTGAATATTCACAGTAGACTCTGGTTTCTCGTGTTTAGATTCCCTTTATCCTTGTTTCAAAAAGGGGGAGAATTATGTGCTTTCGGTTATAGCTCATTATTTGGCTTGGTGGCTCAGTTTTTCCATCAAGGACAAAGGGGGAGTTTGTTGAATCCCTCTTGTGCTATTTTTGTCCTTGATGTCAATTTGTGATACTATGGCATCCTAATGATTAATTTCTCCCTTGATCTGCTTTTATGTTTGGCACATTTACTTCATTGATTATATTATCTTGGTGGCTCTGATATTTTGGCTCCATGTGCAGATCTCAGTTGAGGTATTTTGGTTATATATTATGCGTTCCATTGATTAGGTGAGATGCTTCTGGTCTAACAATCATGTTTCAGTGATGCACTTAATTACAAGTATTTTGGCATTCTATTTAGGGGTTTGATCATCATTGTCTTTATGCTTTTGATATACTCTTTGATTGTTCCTTCACTCTTCGTTCAAGGTAATTGGCATGGGATTATGGCTTTGTGAATTTTACATGAAATCAGTCCTCATTTTTTTTTTGGATACCATTGGACATTATAGCATTGGATTTCATTGTGATGGCAATCTGGTTTTGGTCAAAGGAAATCAATAATATAAGGAATGAAATAATCGGCATTTGCATCAGGTCTAATGTTTGACACTTTTTTGGGCCTAAAGACCGACAACAGGTAAAAGAATTGGTAATTAATGTTTTATGTCATGTTGGATGTGACTAACCTTTGATCATTGGAAAATATCATGTATTTAGAAATCATCATGTGTGAGTAATGTGGTCTTGTCAAAATAATTTTGAAGGCATTATTGAGTCAATAGTTTACTTGGAAATTGACAAATGATTTTGTCTTTGGTTTGGTTAGCATATTTATCTTTGGTAAGGCCGCAGATGGCTTACCGCGGTATTGCAGACTATTAGAAGAGCAACTATGGTAGTGTGGTGAAACCTGTTAGTGGCAAGTAGACAGATACCGCTGCACCGTAGGTTGTTAGACAGGTAACCATAGTAGTGTGGTGGAAATGGCTAACGAAAAACAAGACGGCTACTGCTACACTATGAGTTTTCAAGAAGTTAACCAAGATAATGTGGTGGAAGATGTTAGCGGTTAACTTGGAGCTACCATTGTACCGTGAATAGTCTAAAGCAAGACCATGATTGGGCGGTAAATGATGTGGTAACAATTAGTGTTAGCTACTATTGTATCATGGGTAGTCTTAAGGGTGGTCGCGGTTGTGCTGTAAGGAAATAGATGTCAATTTATTCTTGTCGGCATGCATGTCATGGATCTTTCTACGGATTTCAAAGTGTATTATGTGGTTTTGATCTATTAATTTTTTTTCCTCTCGAACTCCAAATTCTATCATATTATGCACAGGATTTCATGTGGAAAGTAGGAAAATATTTATGCTTCAATTTTTGAGGGTTTGGAACCCTAATCTTGCTGCCTCCATAGAATCTCTCTCTCAGTCGTTTCACTGTGAATTCGACTATCTTTTTCTGTAACTCTTGGACAACGAATGGAGAAGCTTGAAAGACCATCACCATGGTTGTTTCTCTTGTCAAGTTCTTGGCATCGGGTGAATACTCAAAATATAAATGTGGCTTGGGTTGCTCAGCTACTCTATAGTTTTGGTAAATTTCTTATGGAAAATTATTTTTTGGTCCTCATAGGTATTCATCTATTTTATATTTACAAAACCGTTACCTTCTCTGATAAGGCTAATAAGGGATAAGTGTTTTCTTCTGCATGGCATTTGAGATTTGGGTTATTATAGATCTTATGCCTCTTTTGTTTTTAGCATTACTTGTGCAGGCTACTTGATGGAACAAGTTTCAGTCTTCCTGTTATATTCGCACAATGGTTGAGTGCTCCAGTCAGAAGATCTTATTCAAAATGATCTTTCCCTCATAATCATGGTAACATCTATCACTGTTGCTCGACTATATCATGGTAACTTGATATTCATCTTGGGGTAATTCCTTGAAAGTGAAAAATGAGCAATTGTCGTAACCCTTCATGGGATGTAATGATGTAAATGTAAAAAGAGGAAAATAGAGAGATTATGTCTTAATCATCTCTGATAAATGTAAAAAGAAATAAGGGCAATTTTGTTTTTTAAGTGAGGAAAGGGGGTAAGGTATGTGATGCTGAAAATTTGGAAAATACAGTGTGTTGTTTGTTCTGTATTTCGTATCATGAAAGATTGAAAAAGAGAGAATGAGGGAAAAAAAAATATCATATCAATGTAATGTAGTTTGATGAGAAGTTGTATTGACACTATAACTAGATTATTTTCCTCAAGTTGTATCAAGATTTCATAATGAATGGAATCCTAAAGAGTCAATTTTTGACTCTTGAGAATTCTATGCATTTTCTGTCAAGAGGCACTTGACAAAAAGAAGAGAAATAGAGAAATCCTCTGTATAATTGTATGCTCTATTGAAAAATAGAAAAGGGGTTGGTACTCCTTGAGATTGGTGTCTCTGAAAAAAGGGGTTAGTTCTCCTTGAGATTGGTGTCTCTAAACAAAGGGGCTGGTGCTCCTTGAGATTGGTGTCTCTAAACAGAGGGGTTGGTTCTCCTTGAGTCGGTGCTCAGAAATCAGCGATTGAGGCTTTGTTAATATAATTATTGAAATGAAAGCCTTAAAAACGCAACAAGTTCAGGATTGGTTTTTCTACCCCAAGAGGGTTTTCCACTCGGCATATCTTGTGTCTATTTGTGTCTATGTGATTCATTTGCTTCAGTGCTTTACTACTTTCAAATGCAATGTTACACTACTCATTTCATTTTATACAATTGCATTTGAATACATGAATGATTCTATCATTGATAAATGAGAACATATGTATGTTTCTTTTTAGTTTCAGTTAAATTTATTAAAGAAGTTATAAAAAATGATTCACCCCCCCCCCTCTCAGTTTATTTTCACTCCAACATATCTTCCTTTATGAAGTGGCCTCCCATGTGAAATGGTTTTAATGGGTTTCTCTATTTACAATATCTTGTATATGGTTTAAAGGAAAAGAAAAAAAAAGAGTTCCGAACAAAAGTTGAGGCTATCAGTCATGTGCGGCACAAAAATATAGTGTGTCTCCTTGGGTATTGCATGGAAGGAACTCATAGGTGAAGGTTTCAAATTTTTAAAATAACCAGCATTCCTTTAGGTAGACATATTTTTCATTGATGACATTTTTATCATATTCCTTTATAGCATGAAATCTGGTTAATCATATTTATGTTGTCAGTTTTCCCTTGTAATGCATTTTGAAATTATAATTTTTTATTAAATGCTAATGTTTAAAAAGTGAAAATTTAATCAGGATGTTGGTATATGAATATGTTAACAATGGCAATTTAGACCAATGGCTTCATGGAGCAATGAGGCAATAGGGTTTTCTGACTTGTGGGGCCTGTATGAAGGTTACTATTGGAACTAAAATGCATGAGTAGCATTTTTCCAATTTTCTTAGAGAAACTATTTTCTTGTGCTTTTAATATATAATAGTAAATTCTAATTAATATTTAGCCGAATGAGAGGAGTAATACTGCTTGATATTAAATTTGAAAAAAAAAATTAATCCATTTGTCCATAAATTTCATTGCACTAGAAATTTAAAGCATCCATCATACCATGAGCCATTTATTGTCTCCATGAATTTGAGGAATTACTAATTAATTATATATTTGATTGTAGGCTTGCATAACTGCATGAGGCTTGTAGTGTAGTAAAATGCATACCCTTGCATTTTCACACTTGTTTGGGCCCATCTTGCTTTATTTATCCTTCTTTATGGCTTAATTTCTATTTTGTGTCAACAAGCACTATGAATGGCATATTTTTCTATCTCATCTTGACATTCTCCAAGGCATAAACGATAATCCTAATGATTCTAATACGTGTATCCTAATTTTTAGTCAGGACTAAAATGCCACCTAGGGCTTCTTTGTCCCCCCGAGGTCTCGAGACCCTAATTTTGAGGCATCTTAATTGGGCCCCTTTTTGGTGTTTTTCCCCCAAGTTTCATCACTCGAGACTAATATGCCACCTAGGGCATCTTAGTCCTCCTTGAGTCATTTTAAGAATTTAAATTCAGATTCTAGTGAGAATTAACCTCCTTCATTTAATGAATTCATATGTTGGCTTGGTGTGATATAATTTTGGGACATTAAGCATAGATAAGTATAAATACAAGGTTCATTCATTGATTTCCATTCTAAGAATTCATGAGATCATCCTCACAACTTTACTATTCATGCTTAAGGAAAATTTATGAGATCAAGAGCATTCAAGATAAATTCATCAAGCATTTGGATCCATCATCAAGATTCAAGCATCATATGAAAGATCTTGCATCATGTGTGTTTTTGTGCTAACATTTGTGATGTAGGGTTTTGATTCAAGCAAAAAATCAATTCAAGATCTATCAAGAATTTCAAAATCCATATCCATTGCATCCATTTCATACAAGATTGCAGACTTTACAAGGGTTTGGTGATTTATAGTATTTCATTTTGTTCATTCACCATTTCCTTCATTAGTTTATTTCATTTCAAGGTTTAATTACCAACAAGGGGTTTTACCAAGGAAAACCCCCATTCACTAACAATCAACATGTTTTTCCCATATTGCATATTTGTGTTTGCAGGTTTAGTTTAGAAGACTTGAAGATCATTTGGAGTGAAAAGTTGTAAAAGATGCATTGCGAAGTTGTCATCTTCATGAAAACTCACATACAGGATAGATCCAAAATTTTCAAAGCCTAACATCCAAAGTGAAGCAAGTGCATCTACCTTAGAGCTCAAGATCACTTTCATAGTTTTAAAAAATTCAAAGCAAGACTTATACACCACCTCTGGAATCTTAGTCCTCCCAAGAATATTTTTCAGAGATTCCTTCAAATCTGGTTCTAGCATCTAAAGATTTTGTATTTTCCCTGAAAAAGAACAACAAGACTAATATGCCATTTTGCGTGTCTTAGTTCTCCAAGGCACATTTTGGCAGCTTATTTACATCTCTAGAATCCTCACAACATCTCAAAAGTTCGTAGGTACACACATCATTTATCCTTGTTGCATAATTTTATTATTTTCATACCTCATTTAGCTTGCATAACTAGTTTTTGTAGGTTGAATGTTCATTTTTCTTTTCCAAGCATTTCGTTGGTGGTGAACCCCTTAAATTCCAAAAAGAACCCTTCATAGGTCCTCCTAATTGAGAATTGACTCACCTTGTGAGGTTGATATTCAATCCAATTAGGGTTCTTAGGACATAATTGAATGACCTAGATAGAATAGGAAGCCACCCACTTCCTCATTTTATCTATAGTTCATTTTGGTGAACTCAATGCGAAAAAGGCCATTATTAAAGTCATTGGCATTATTTTGGCATGATTTAATTTGCATTTTTTCCATGTTCCTTTATGTTATTTTCTTACTTCATACAATGTAATTTCCTCTTTATGGTGACATTGGGAGTAATTTCCTTCAAGAGTGTGATCCATCTTAGCATATTGCATTCCTCTCAGTGGTGATGTGACACACTACTTTCCATAAGTTTTGAATCTTTTATCCTTCGATTGGTCCTCGCTTGGAGAAATTGAGAACAATGTCCCTTAAGATTAAGACCTTGCATGAACTAAGTAAAATCCATTTGAACCGTCTTGTTGTGTTGCATTTTCTCTTTTTGTCCTTATTAAATTCATGGAGGTATGGATTTGATATGGACCTCTTGGGGCTCACCTAGTGAACAAATACCTTCACTATCCCTTGTGAGCATGCATTTTTGTACCTTATTAAAGTCATGGAGGTATGGTTTTAATATGGCCCCCCTGAGGCTCACCTAGTGAACAACTAGAAAACACTAGCCCTTGTGATCATGCATTTTTGTACCTTATTAAATTCGTCGAGGTATGGATTTTAAATGGTCCCCCTGGGGCTCACCTATTGAGCAACTAGCTTCAATAGCCCTTGTGAGCATGCATTTTTGTACCTTATTAAAGTCATGGAGGTATGGATTTAATATGGTCCCCCTAGAGCTCACCTAGTGGACAACTAGTTCCAACTAGCCCTTGTGTGTGTGTGTTTTTGTTTGTATAGTGGACAAGGTGTTCCATTTGCAAAACCTCTTCAAGCCTATATCTGATCCACCGCATTGGATAGTCAATTAAAGCTTGATTTGTTGCAATATTTTCCTTTGGCCTTTTTCCTATCTTTGATGGTGCATGTTTGCGATCTTATTTTGGATTCATATATCATCTACAAGTGTGTTCCTTTGTGGCTATGTTGGTCTACCATAGGATCTTGATCCTAGGGGCTTGATCAACCCTCTTAATTATTTTCATCCCATCTTACTAATATTTGTATATTTTAACCCCTCTTGATTTCACAGTTGGCTACTTTAGTGTGATTTTCAATCAACTTCATCATATCGCTAAAGTGGGGGCTAAATGTTGTGTAGTATAATCTATACCCTTACATTTTCACAGTTGTTTGGTCCTGCCTTGCTCTATTTATCCTTCTTTAAGGCTTAATTGATCCTATTTTGTGTCCACAAGCCTTATGAATGACATCTTTTTCTAGCTAATCTCGACATTATCCAACCCATAAATGATAATCCTAATGATTTTGATCTATGTATCCCTGATTTTTGGCTGGGTCTAAAACACGACCTAGGGCATCTTTATCCCCCAAAGGTCTTGGGACCCTAATTTTGAGGCATCTTAATTGGGCCCTATTTTAGTGTCTATGCCCCAATTTTAATCACTTGGGACTAAGATGCCCCCTAGGTCAACTTTGTCCTCCTTGAGTCATTTTTGGGATTGAAATTCAAATTCTGGCAAGATTTAGCATCCTTGATTTAATTAATTCATATGTAGGCTTGGTGTGATATAATTTCAGAATAGTAAGCATAGATAAGTATAAATAAAAGGTTCATTCATTCATTTTCATCCTAAGCATTCATGAGATCATCCTAGAAACCTGAGTATTCATTCCTAAGGAAAATTTATGAGATCAAGAGTAGTCAAGAGAAATTCATCAAGAATTTGGAGCCATCATCAAGATTCAAGCATCATATCAAAGATCTTGCATCATGTGTGTTGTTGTGCTAAAATTTGTGATGTTGGTTTTTGATTCAAGCAAACAAGCAATTCAAGATCCATACCTATTGCATCCATTTCACATAAGACTACATAATTTACAAGGGTTTGGTGAGTTATAACATTGCATGTTGTTCATTCACCATTTCCTTCATTACTTTATTTCATTTCAAGGTTTAATTACCAATAAGGGGCCTGACTAAGGAAAACCCTCATTCACTAACAATCAACAAGTTTTTCCCATATTGCATATTTGTGTTTGCATGTTTAGGTTGAAGACTTGAAGATCATTTGGAGTGAAAAGTTGTAAAAGTTGCAAAGTTTCATTGCAAAGTTGTCAGCTTTATGAAAAGTCACATATAGGTCAGATCTGGAAGTCTTAGAACCTGAGATCTGAAAGGAAACAAGTGTAGACCTTGGAGCTCACGATCACTTTCAAAGTTTTCAGAAATTTAGAGCGGGAATAATACGCCACCTTGTTCATCTTAGTCCTCCTAAGCATATTTTTCAGAGATTCTTTCATATCTAGTTTTGACATTTGAAGATTGTGTATTTGGCCCAAAAAATAGTATAAGACTAATATTCCATTCTTGGCAACTTCTTTACATTTCCAGAATTATAATAGGATCTCCAAACTTCCTAGGTACACACATCATATCTCCCTATTGCATAATTTTATTATTTGCATAACTCATTTAGCTTGCATCACTAGGTTTTGTAGGTTGAATGTTCATTTGTCTTTTCCAAGAATCTTCTTGGTGGTGAACCCATTAAAGTCCAAAAAGAACCCTTCCTTGGTCCTCCTAATTAAGAATTGACTCACCTTGTGAGGTTGATAGTCAATCCAATTAAGGTTCTTAGGACATAATTGAATGACCTAGATAGAATAGGAAGCCACCCACTTCCTTATTTTATCTATGATTCATTTTGGTGAACCCGACATGAAAAAGGCCATTATTAAGTCATTGGCATTATTTTGGCATGATTTCATTTGCATTTTTTCCATGTTCCTTGATGTGATTTTCTTACTTCATACGATGTATTTTCCTCTTTGTGTGACATTGGGAGTAATTTCCTTCAAGAGTGTGATCCATCTTAGCATATTACATTCCTCTTAGTGGTGATGTGACACACTACATTCCCTAAGTTGTGAATATTTTATCCTTTCATTGGTCCTCTCTTGGAGGCATTAGGAAGAATGTCCCCTAAGATTAAGACCTTGCATGAACTAAGTAAAATCCCTTTGAGCCATCTTGTTGTGTTGCATTTTCTATTTTTGTCCTTATTAAAGTCATGGAGTTATGGCTTTGATATGGACCTCTTGGGGCTCACCTAGTGAACAACTACCTTCACTATCCATTTTGAGCATTCATTTTTGTACATTATTAAAGTCATGGAGGTATGGTTTTAATATTCCCCCCCTGAGGCTCACCTAGTGAACAACTAGCAAACACTAGCCCTTGTGAGCATGCATTTTTGTACCTTATTAAATTCATCGAGGTATGGATTTAAAATGGCCCCCCTGGGGCTCACCTAGTGAATAACTAGCTTTAGTAGCTCTTTTGAGCATGCATTTTGTACCTTATTAAATTCATGGAGGTATGGATTTAATATGGTCCCCTTAGGGCTTACCTAGTGGACAACTAGTTCCCACTAGCCCTTGTGAGTGTGTGTTTTTGTTTTTATAGTGGATAGGGTGTTCCAATTGCAAAACCTCTTCAAGCCAAGATCTGGTCCACCGCATTGGAAGATCAGTCGAAGCTTGATTTGTTGCAATATTTTCCTCTGGCCTTTTAACTATCTTTGATGGTGTATGTTTGTGATCTTAGTTTGGATTCATAAATCATATACAAGTGTGTTTCTTTGTGCCTACATTGGTCTACCATAGGATCTTGATCCTGGGGGCTTGATCGTCCCTCTTGATTATTCTCATCCCATCTTACTAGCATTTATAAATTTGAACCCCTCTTGATTACACGGTTGGCTACTTTGGTGTGAGTTCGAATCAACTTCATCCTCTCACTAAAGTGGGGGCTAAATGTTGTGTAGTATAATCAATACCCTTGCATTTTCACACTTGTTTGGGTCCGCCTTGATTTATTCATCCTTCTTTATGGCTTAATGGGTCCTATTTTGTGTCCACAAGGCCTATGAATGGCATCTTTTTCTAGCTAATATCTCATTCTCCAAGGCATAAATGATAATCCTAATGATTTTGATGTGTATCCCTGATTTCTAGTTGGGACTAAAATGCCAATTTAGGCATCTTTGTCCCCCTAAGGTCTTGGGACCCTAATTTTGAGGCATCTTAATTGGGCCCCATTTTGGTGTGTATGACCCAAGTTTCATCACTTGGGACTAAGACGCCACCTAGGTCATCTTTGTCCTCCGTGAGACATTTTCGAGATTTAAATTCAAATTTTGGTGGGATTTAGTTTCCATCATTTAATGAATTCATATGTCATCTTGGTGTGATATAATTTTGGTACATTAAGCATAGATAAGTATAAATACAAGGTTAATTCATTTATTTTCATTCTAAGCATTCATGAGATCATCCTAGCAACTTGAGTATTCATTCCTAAGGAAAATTTATGATATAAAGAGTAGTCAAGAGAAATTCATCAAGAATTTGGAGCCATCATATAGATTCAAGCATCATATCAAAGAGCTTCTTGCATCATGTGTGTTGTTGTGCTAACAATTGTGATGTAGGGTTTTGATTCAAGCAAAAAAGAAATTCAAGATCTATCAAGCATTTCAAGATCCATATCCATTGCATCCATTTCACATAAGATTGAATAATTTACAAGGGTTTGGTGAGTTGGAGTAATGCATGTTGTTCATTCACCATTTACTTCATTACTTTATTTCATTTCAAGGTTTAATTACCAATAAGGGGTTTGACCAAGGCAAACTCCCATTCACTAAAAATCTACAATTTTTTCCCATTTTACATAGTTGTGTTTGCAAGTTTAGGTTGAAAACTTGAAGATCATTTGGAGTGCAAAGTTCTAAAATTTGCAAAGTTGCATTACAAAGTTGTCATCTTCACAAAAAATTAAATACAGGTCAGATCTAGAAGTTTCAGAGCCTAAGATATGAAAGGAAGCAAGTGCAGATCTTGGAGCTCAGGATCACTTTCAAATTTTCAAAAATTCAGAGCAGGACTAATATGCCACCTTTGGCATCTTAGTCCTCCTAAGCATATTTTTTCAGAGATTCCCTCAGATCTTGTTCCGACATCTTAAGATTTTTTATTTTCCCCAAAAAACAACAGCGGAACTACTATGTCATTTTGGGCATATGAGTCCTCCAAGGCACATTTGGTAGCTTCTTTATGTTTCTAGAATCTTCACGGTTTCTCCAAACTTCTTAGGTACACACATTATATCTCCTTGTTGCATAATTTCATTATTTGCATACCTCATTTAGCCTGCCTAACTAGGGTTTGTAGGTTGAATGTTCATTTATCTTTTCCAAGCATTTACTTGGTGGTGAACTCCTTAAAGTCCAAAAAGAACCCTTCCTAGGTCCTCCTAATTGAGAATTGACTCA
Organism: Sequoiadendron giganteum; assembly: GCA_007115665.2. Classification (NCBI taxonomy): domain Eukaryota; kingdom Viridiplantae; phylum Streptophyta; class Pinopsida; order Cupressales; family Cupressaceae; genus Sequoiadendron; species Sequoiadendron giganteum. The sequence continues at coordinate 696,262,230 of CM021100.1, read as the reverse complement.
CCTTGTGAGGTTGATAGTCAATCGAATTAGGGTTACTAGGACATAATTGAATGACCTAGATAGATTATGAAGCCACTTACTTCCTCATTTTATCTACGGTTCATTTTGGTGAACCTGGCATCAAAAAGACCATTATTAAAGTCATTAGCATTATTTTGGCATGATTTCATTTGCATTTTTTCCATGTTCCTTGATGTGATTTTCTTACTTCATATGATGTGTTTTCCTCTTTGTAGTGACATTGGGAGTAATGTCCTTCAAGAGTGTGATCCATCTTAGCATATTACATTCCTCTTAGTGGTGATGTGACACACTACATTCTCTAAGTTGTGAATATTTTATCCTTTGATTGGTCCTCTCTTGGAGGCATTAGGAAAAATTTCCCCTAAGATTAAGACCTTGCATGAACTAAGAAAACTCCCTTTGATCCCTCTTGTTGTGTTGCATTTTCTCTTTTTGTTGTTGTGTTGCATTTTCTCTTTTTGTTCTTATTAAACTCATGGAGGTATGGCTTTGATATGGACCTCTTGGGGCTCACCTAGTGAACTACTAGCTTCACTAGCCCTTTTGATCATGCATTTTTGTACCTTATTAAAGTCATGGAGGTATGGCTTTAATATGGTCCCCTTGGGGCTCACCTAGTGAACAGTTATCTTCACTACCCCTTGTGAGCATGCATTTTTGTACCTTATTAAAGTCATGGAAGTATGGATTTAATATGGTCCCCCTGGGGCTCACCTAGTGAGAAACTAGCTTCACTAGCCATTATGAGTATGCATTTTTGTACCTTATTAAATTCATGGAGGTATGTCTTTAATATGGCCCCCTTGGGGATCACTTAGTGGATAAATAGTTCCCACTAGCCCTTGTGAGTGTTCACTTTTGTTTGTATAGTGGAAATGTGTTCCACATGCAAACCCTCTTCAAGCCTAGACCTAGTCTACCATGTTGGATGGTCAGTCGAAGCTTGATCCATTGTAGTATTTTCCTTCGGCATTTTTCATTTTTTTATAGTGTATGTTTGTGATTTGATTTTGGCTTCATATATCATCTGCAAGCATGTTACTTTATGCCCATATTTTTCTACCATAGAATATTGATCCTGGGGTCTTGATCATCCCTCTTGATTATTGTCATCCTATCTTACTAATATTTATACATTTGTACCCCTCTTTATTCCATGGTTGGCTACTTTAGTGTGAGTTTGAAGCTAGTTCATCCTCTCACTAAAGTGGGGGTTAAATGCAGTGTAGTAAAATTCATACCCTTACATTTTCACACTTGTTTGGGCTTGCCTTCCTTTATTTATCCTTATTTATAGATTAATTGGTCCTATTTTGTGTCCACAAGCCCTATGAATGGAATATTTTTGTATCCAATGTTGGCATTCTCCGACACATAAATGATAATCCTATTTATTTTGATTTGTGTGTCCTTGAGTTTTAGTCGAGACTAAAACACCACCTAGGGAATCTTTGTCCCCCCGAGGTATGAGGACCTTGATTTTGAGGAATCTCAATTGGTCCCCTTTTTGGTGTTTGTGCCTTAAGTTTCATCACTAGGTGGCGTCTTAGTCCTCCTTGAGTCATTTTTGGGATTTAAATTAAAATTATGGTAGGATTTAGCCTTCTTCATTTCATGAATTCATATGTTGTCTTGGTGTGATATAATTTTGGGAAATTAAGAATAGATGAGTATAAATACAAGGTTCATTCATTCATTTTCATCCTAAGCATTCATGAGATCATCCTAGCAACTTGAGTATTAATTCCTAAGGAGAATTTATGAGATCAAGAGAATTCAAGAGCAACTCATCAAGAATTTGGATCCATCATCAAGATTCAGGCATCATATAAAAGATCTTCTTGCATCATGTGTTTTTGTGATGTAGGGTTTTGACTCAAGAAAACAATCAATTCAAGATCTATCAAGCATTTCAAGATCCATATGCATTGTAACCATTTCACACAAGATTGCATAATTTACAAGGGTTTGGTGAGTTGTAGCATTTCATGTTGTTCATTCACCATTTCCTTCATTACTTTATCTCATTTCAAGGTTTAATTACCAACAAAGGGTTTGACCAAGGAAAACCCCCATTCACTAATAATCAACAATTTTTTCCCATATTTCATATATGTGTTTGCATGTGTAGGTTGAAGACTTGAAGATCATTTAGAGTGCAAAGTTGTAAAAATTGCAAATTTTCATTACAAAGTTGTCATCTTCACAAAAACTCATATACAGGTCAAATCTAAAAGATTCAGAGCCTGAGATCGAAAAGGAAGCAAGTGTAGACCTTGGAGCTCAAGATCACTTTCAGAGTTTTCAAAAGTTAATAGCGGGACTAATATGCCACCTTGGACATCTTAGTCCTCCCAAGAATATTTTTCAAAGATTCCTTCAGATCCGGTTTTGACATTTGAAGATTTTGTATTTGCCCCAAAAAATAGTAGTGGGAATAATATGCCATTCGAGGTGTCTTAGTCCTCCAAGGCACATTTTGGTAGCTTCTTTATGTTTATAGAATCCTAAAAACATCTCCAAACTTCTGAGGTACACACATCATATCTCCTTATTGCATAATTTCATTATTTGCATACCTCCTTTAGCTTTCATAACTAGGGTTTGTAAGTTCAATATCCATGTCTTTTCCAAGCATTTGATTGGTGGTGAACCCCTTAAAGTCCAAAAAGAACCCTTACTAGTTCCTCCTAATTTAGAATTGACACACCTTGTGAGGTTGATAGTCAAACCAATTAGGGTTGTTGGGACACAATTGAATGACCTAGATAGAATAGGAATCCACCCACTTCCATTTTATTTATAGTTCATTTTGGTGAACCCAAAGTCTTTTAACATTCTTTTTTTGACTTAGAGTCCATAAAATTCCTAGATCTAGATTGCATTCATTGCATCTTGCATTTGTGATAGTGCATCTAGGGTTTTTTGCATCTTGCATTAGTGATATTACATTTAGGGTTTCTTAGATTTGCATTAGTGAATGTGCATATAGGTTGCATTTTTTCTTTCTTGCATCATTTCATTTCATTGGAAAACTGAAAAGTGCATTGTTCATCCTCTTAATTGCATTTAGAAACATTTTTATTGCATTGAAAATTTAAAAATTACATTCAAATATTGCATTCAATTACTTGGTAGTAGTTGCTTTTATTTACAACCATTTGCATAGTTTAATGTTTCCAAGCATTAGATCCCTAGATAGGCAACTTGAGAAAGTTGATATCAAACTAGAATTTTCTATTTTTATAAGAAAAACCTCTACTAGGACTATAATGCCCTTCTTGACATCTTAGTCCATCTCAAGGTTTTTTCTCTAGAATCCTCTCTCTATTGTTTGTTGTCTATTTCAGCCTTTGGAACTTTAGAATCTCACCAAGAGGACCAAGATTTCCTTACTGGTGTCTTAGTCCATGTTGACTTTGACTCTCCAATTTTCAAGGTCTGCAATTTATTTTGTGTTTCTGTGGGCTACCTTCAGTTTTTAGTTTTAGTTTCTAGAATTGTTGTTATTCCAATTTCTTTCATTTCAAGTTTATTTGCAAGCATAGCATATTGTTTTCATTACACTTTTCATTCTTTATTCCTTGTATGAGTTGTAGTACTTGGTGTACTACTACTAATATTGTGGTTAGACTAAGTACGAGACTCATGGCATCCCATGATAAAACACTCATTGTAGATCTTGGGTTATCAAGCTCTCTTAGTTATGCTATTGGCACTAGTTCACTAGGTATGGATCATACCTCTGACACCTATTTTTCTATGCCTACTTTACCTACAAGGGTTATGCCAAATTTTATAACAAGGGTTGATCATATTCCTGATGTAAACATTTTTAAAATGCATGAATACTTAGCTCATTTACAAGATATTGTGAGTACTGAAATTCCAACACTTTTATACCTTACATAGATAGTATTCACCACATGATGAAAAGTGATGGACTAGAAATTTTGCATAACATAGCTCACATATTTGGAAAAAACCTTCCTCCCACCACCAATGGTGCTCAAACTTCAAAAATATGCAAGGAGGAAATCAAACTGCTCCCTCTTCAACCATAGCATCCATTCATACCTATACAACTCGTCAAGTGACTGTGCTTTTGTCCTCGGACAAAGAGCTACCTGAGATGTTGAGTTGACTCTGGAAAGAAACTCGTCTAGTCTCCCTTTAGCTCTCAGGATTGTAGAGTGATCAAAGGATACATAATCCTCATCATTCTCATCCATTCCATCATAACCATCCTTTAGAATAAGGTAAGTTAGGGCAGCCTTTCATCTCTTGGCCTTTTGTGACCTGGGGCCTTGCAGTAGTTGGTCCCCCTCTCTTACAGGATGTAGATAACAAGGTGTAAAATATTGACTTTTAGCCTCAAATTTGAGACAAATAGACCTTGATCTACATCTAATAGGTAGTTAGAATGGATTGGAAATATTTTAGAATGATTAAACTAATGATCCTATATTCCCTAATACATAAAATATAAGATCTCGACAACTGTAGAAAAAAATAGTAGTTTGCAAGTGGATTTTGGAAATGTAGAGGACAACAAACCTACTCAAAAAAATTGGTCTTGATGTCCCTACAAGGACTCATTCGCCCAATGGTGATTGGGTCTTTGAAAGGGGATCCTGATCAACCTTTGGGGTCATTTGGTGTTATATCTAAGCTTTTATTTTCCACCTACAAATTTGTTTAAATGTTAGAAATGAATTTTTCAACTTAGTTTCTATAGGTTGACAAGAATGATGACTACAAATGAAACAATAAAAAATTTATCTTCAAGATCTCTTCAAATTGTAATTTGCACATACACAAACAGGGAAATTGTTTTGTGCCATATAGGGGTTTTCCTCGATTAAAACTCATGAATAGTGTTCCCCATTTCACAATGGCAATGCCAATTATAAAAATATTAATGAAAAGGAAGGAAATGATTAATGAACTTTTTTATCCAACTCACCACCCTTCAATGGATTCCTTCAAGTACTGAAGACATACATATCACTTCAAGGGAATTGTATCTTGCTTTCTTGATTTTATTGAATCCTTGAATGCATGAAGACCTAAAACACATGTTAGCCTTCACAAGACAACATGAACACACATAAAATTTGACATGATGTGAGGATCTTGATTGTTACTATAAATGACTAATAATTTTTTTCTTTAATGCTCTTGAATTTCTCTTGACAATAATATTTTCTCTATTGTATCTCCTCTAAGTCTTAGGTTTCAAATGAAAAAATGACTAGGTATTTATAGGTGTTTATCTAATTTCCCAAATATTATATTCCAAAAGTTGACACTTACAATTTGAATTTTGATCATTAAACTACTACCAAAAACATATTTTAATTTGGGTCTTGGCTCATAAAGGGGATCCATTCACCCACGGGCGAATGGGTCCTGGCCTAAACTTCTAGGACACACATGATCCAAGGAAATTTAACTATTAAATTACTTTATTTGATTTTGGTTCTCCTTTCAAAAAATGGTAAGAATAAGGCTTTGGAATGCATAATTTGGAAAATTATAAGCTTAATTAAGTCCAATAAATTAAGAGAACTAAACATACTGTGAAATTGTAAATGTATACAAATTTATACATGTTGTAAAGTTACATGGAAACTTCAAAAGTGTGCAAGCTCAAATTATTAGAAATTAGAAGATCAAACATAATTTGTAATTTTTGTAAGGTTTCATGGAATCCTAAAAAATTGAAAGCTAAATCTGTCAAAAAATAGATGTCATGTAAATTGAAAAACTTGCAAAGTTACATCGAAACTATGAAGTTCCATGAAAGTTTGAGGTTGTGGGAACTAGAGATTAGCAAGAAAATTTAATAGTTGCAATTTTTTAATTAAAAATATAGTTTTTACAAAACTTTAAGGCTATGGGAACCAAAGGTAGGCATGCAATTTATAATATTTCTAAAGTTGTGTGTGAGGGTGAGAAAGGATGTTAGATTCTGATTCAAGGCCATGAAATAAATTTGACAAAGAAATATAATCTACAACCAAAATGCACAAATCTAAAATCTAAAAATTCCTACACATACAAAATTGAACTGTTTTGTTGCAAACATGATGAGGAACTTATTGATTACCAAATTGAAAACAAAAGGTAGCTTTTACCATCCCGTAGCAGAGTGTATTTGCTTGATGTTGGATTTCTCTTATCACAGTGAAGCCTCTAAAGTTTGTGTGCAAAGTGTGGATGAATGCTTGTTGTTTTTGGTTGATCGAAGACAATGGTGAAGCTTTGTCAATGGTGTTCTTGATAGCACTTCATTGCTCAATGTATGTTGATTCTCCGATCCTTTTTTTGTGAGAGAGGTTTGTTATATAGAAAATGAGATTTGAAATGGATAATCAAGATCGTTTTGAAGAATATCCAGATCAATGGTAAGAGTGTCTTGAGAGGATTTAGACATGAGAGAATTGTACAAAATTGATTGCATAATTTATGTGATTGGGAAATAGATTGGCCAGTCAAGGATGTGATTGATCAGTTAACATAATAGATTGATCAGTCAAGATTGTGATGGCTTAGTTAGGAATGTGATGTCTTAGTTAACAAAAAAAATGGATTAGTTAACAAATTAGATTGCGCAGTTAGGAATCGTAATTTTCTCAATCAAAAAGTGGGTGAGGAATATAAATTAATTGATTTAATTAATTAATTCCTTTTTGGAGTTGAAAATGCAAATCAAGTTTGACTTTTACAAACAAAGTTGCATTAGTTTGATTTGATTTTTGATAATTGATTTGAACAATTTGATTTAATTTAGTCACATTTTGGAGGGAAAGTGTTGTAATTAAATTATTATTTAATAAATTAATCCACTTAGGGAAATATGGTGATTTAGCAACATAATTAAATAATTGGCGTTATTTAATCAATCAAGATGAAATAAAGTGGGATTAGAACTTTATTTAAAAAATGAGATTTATTTAATTGGTTGAAATGATGAAATGTGAATTAATCAAATAATGTTGTTTTATTTAATTAATAGAGGAATTAGGGCTTTCGGGACTTTATTAAATAAATAAAATTTATTTAATTTTTCTAAAATGATGAAAACATGAATTAATTAAATAATTTTGTATTATTCAATTAATAGAGGAATTAGGGTTTTTGATGTCATTTTTTATATGGTGTGATGTGGGAACATTGTGCAATTTCAAGTTGATCTGAGACATTACGAGATAATTCTAAGATGTTTTAGGGTGATTCTGAGATGTTCCGATACATTACGAGATGATTTCAAGTTGTTTTGAGATGTTTCAAGATGGTTTTGAGTCATTGAGATGTTATGGGATGATTCTGAGTCATTTTGAGATGTTACGAGATGATTTTGAGTCATTCCAAGATATTACAAGATGATTTTGACTCATTTTGAGATGTTATGAGATCATTTTGAGTCATTCTGAGATGTTATGAGATGATTATGAGTCATTTTGAAGTGTTACAAGATGAATCTAAGTCATTTTGAGATGTTACGAGATGATTCTGAGTCATTCTGAGATGTTACGGGATGATTCTGAGTCACTCCAAGATGTTAGGCGATTATTTCGAGTCATTCCAAGATGTTACAAGATGATTTTTAGTCATTCTGAGATGTTACGAGGTGATTTTGAGTTATTCTAAAGTGTTACGGGATGATTCTGAGTCATTCCAAGATGTTACTTGATGATTCTGAGTCATTCTGAGGTGTTATGAGGTGATCAGAGATGATGTTCCATATCAATTGATGTTGTTTGAGGTTGTTTGATGTTTGATGTTGTTTAGTTTTTTTTTATTTCATTCAAGGTTGTTCAATGTTGTTTGACATTGTTCGAGATTGTGTGATAGGTGTCAAGTCAATTTTACATGTCTACATTTTTCCCCTCTTTGATACAAAGTACTAGATGATTTGCTTCAAAGATTTTTCTTTTAAGATTAAGATTTTTGAAAAACATTATGCCCCACTATGCCCTAGTGTTTAGTGGAATGATGGTAGGACTTTTTGCTGCCCCCTCGAGAGGTTGGCCTAAAATTTCATGTTTTGAGGTCAGGCTCTTGACACTATTGTCTTGTAAAATCAATGTTTTCAGATGAAATGTTATATGTCAATGTGCATCGTTTCTCATTTTTGATGTTTTTTAGAGCTTCTTATTTGAAAGTAGGAAGATTCCCTAAGTTTCATTAGGGATTTCTTGAGGAGTTATATAGATAATTTTTCTTTGAGTTGATTCATTTGTGCTTGGTTCCTTTTGCTAATTATTGTCTTTGGATTCCACATTCTATCAATTTTTGAGGGATATTTTCAAGATTCAAGGTTACCCCACATCATTCTAAGCTCGTTTGAGAGTATAGATGACCTTCAAGCATCAATGACCCAGTATGTATCTTTTCACCCTTCACATTTGTCATGTTTTCATTCTCATTTTTCATGTTTGAAGTTCTATTAGGCAAATGCGTTGGTTTTGAGATTCCTACATAGTTGTCTCAATTTTGGTGCATTTGTCAAGTGAATTTTGTTCTTATATCCAAAAACTACATAGTTTTCCTAAACTAGAGCATTTGTCAAGAAAATTCATTCTGAAACTGTGTAGTTGTCTAAAAATTGTGCAATTTTTCTAAGACTACACCCTTGTCAGGAAACTGCACCCATATTTTTGTGCAATTGTCCTAAAACTACGCTTTTGTCCTAAAATGGCGCTTTGCTCTGGCTTTTGTTGAGCATTTGTCCTGGAACGTAGTAATTGACTCTTTTTCTATCGTTTGTCACTTAGCTTTGTTCTAAACCCTAGCATGTGTTCGTTTATCATTATAAATTTCATTTTTAATCATTCTTGTGTCATTTTGTGTTCCTTTTCATGTTTAGAGTGAAACCCTAACTTGTGTTTTTTTTTTGTCATAAATGTCGTTTGTCACCATGCTTATATTCTAAAAACCTAGCTTGTGTTTTTTTACCATCATAAATGTTGTTTTTCACCTAGCATGTGTCATTTTGTGTTGCTCGGAATGTTTAGAGTGGAACTTTAACATATTTGTTTATATCGTTTGTAGATGAATCTCCAATCGCTTATGACAAGAGAGAGACGTCCTCATCACTTGTTTGATCTGATTGCCCAGTTCGGTGCATTGGAGTAGGACTTTATTGATGTAGTGGGATTGCATTATATCTATTACATTCCTTCGATCAAGACCCATACGACGATGTTGACCGCTCTCATGGAGAGGTGGCACTCTGAGACGTCCTCTTTTAATTTTCCTACAAAGGAGGCAACTATTACTCTAGAGGATTTGTGGAGGATTCTTCATCTTCTTATTCATGGTGAGCTTGTTATGTACCAGATTCGATGCGGTGCCCATGCTATGCAAAAAAAATTGGTGTGGCACACATGGATGTTTGTGATGTAGAGATTGATTTATCTATTTTTTTAGATAAAACAAACCCTATTTTTCTTGTCCTTTATGGCCTAGTATCAGGATTAGTTGTTCCTTATAGGTGAGGTCGATAGTTTGCAATGGGTTGGGGAAAATTTATTGAGAGTATTCTAGAGAATGGTACAAGATATTCTTGGGGTTCTTGTTTTCCTGCTTAGCTTTACCGAGATATGCACAGAGGTGGTGTATCGAGGTGGGAGGTCATTTTCTATAGGTGTATCACTTTTGCATGTTTGGGTGTGGGAGATTATTGCAATGACTCATCTTGACAAGATTTAAGATCTTTCTCCGGGTGATCCATACTATTATCGTTATGGGGATTTCATGCACTACACTTTTCTTGGGGACCTACATTATTGGTGTTGTGTGTTTGATGAGATGTTTTATTTTGTATGGAGACCTTACATGAGTTGTGAGGTTTGGCCAGAGGATGCATATCATCTTATGTACTATCGATAGACCCATTGGTTACTTGCTCATTCATCATATGTGATAGATTTTTATCTACTAGACTGAGTTTGTCAGTAGTTTGGTGAGAGATAGGGGTGGATTCCTGATGCATATTAGGCTCAATTTGGTTGGACTTGTCGGAAGGTCTATGTATGGGGTATCTAGGTTGATGCAAATATTGTTATTGTCAAGTTTGCAACACTTTCCCTAGTAGCTTGGGGTTGGTTAGTTGGCATGGAAGATCCAAGTACTACTCACGATTATGAGGAGTGGTGGACATGGCATAGGCCTTTAAGGCTTAATAATCCTAGAAGTGATCCTATTATGGGTAGAGTAGGCATCATAGGTCATCATAGGGAGTGATAGTGTGTTGAGGTTCTTGCAGAGCAGTTGGATCAAGCTCGACATGATGAGGTAGAGGATATTTAGGATGAGCGAGTGCCTCTTGCACAAGATTAGAGATAGGTTCCAGATCCTCCTCCACTAGCTAGGGATGTTGCTTTTTTGCTAGCTCAGATGACTTTGGATAGAGATGTAGAGATTGCATGGTGATAGGATGCAGAGGATTTAGTAGACACTCTGAGGGTTGAGCGAGATAGTTTGATTGGTAGAATTCATGCAACAGAGGCTCAATTAGTATTACTAACAATGGAGAGATATTCTCTTCAGGAAGATTGAGAGAATGGTATTGGTAGATGACATGTTTCAAAGGCTCAAGTATTGTTACTGATACCAAAGAGAGATACTCTCCAAGAAGAGCATGATGGTATGTGATACATGAGTGAGATAGGTATCTATAGGCATCTACCTATTATTAAACTTTATGTGATGCTACCATTCCTAGGGCCTCTCAGTGTCCACATTTTGGGAAGCCTAGTGATACGAGCGATGATGGTCGCAATGTTGGTACTAGTGTAGGTGATCATTCTATGAGACAGCCAGATCATTTTGGCTTTTAGTAGTTTTTTTTCCATCCTTCTATGGTTTTACTATTTTTGGTTTTGATCTTCACGTTGCTTCATGGTGAAGAGGCATTTTTTAGACATGTGTTATGTATTCCTTGTTCTAGTTGAGACCTGATATATATTTTATGATTTTGTATTTTACTATCACACTTGTGTCACTATGGATGTACTTATGACATATTCCTTTTCTATGATGATATATATGAGATATACCTTCTTTGATTCAACCTCATTGTATTTTTATGTGATGATGATATATTATGATGTGTGTTTATATGTTTTTTTGTGCTTTTTTGATGTATGGATGTAGATGAATGAATCATACTTTGTCTCATTTTATGATGTGATGGATGTTGATAGATGAGTGACCCATACATGATACATGATGTTTTTTAAGTGGTTTATTGTCATCATAATATGTATTGATAACATTTGTAGATGTAGAATGGATATGGTACTGATGATGTATTATGCAAGATGAATGTTAATTAGAAGAATTATGATGATAGATAGAAAAATGTTGTTAATTAGTAGAAATATGATGATGTTTTTTAGTTAGTAGAAATATGATGATGGATAGAATTGATTATGTGACTTTTTTTTTCTTTAGATACTTCATTGTTTGAACAATCTTGTTTGATGTAGCAAACATATATGATGCACCAGGGTATGAATTACCAAGGTGTCTTTGTATCCATTGCGTGGACTTTGAATCTACAAACAAAGAGTATATTTTTTCATACCAGACATATGAAAACTTTGTTTAAAGTATAGGGGGGATTTCATGAAAAAAAATTTCGACCAGTCACACAGAGGTATAGAACACCTAACATGTAACTGCTTCACAAAATATTTTAATACAATTTCCATACTCAATAAAGCAAGTAGTCACCATGGTAATATTACAAACATATCTTACAAATAGAAAATTGAAATTACGCTCAATTACCCCCATTCCTTCTTCTCTAAATCCTTATGGACATCCTTGAGAGATCCTGGGAATGAGTCAATAAAATAAATCACATAAGACCACAAAAAGATAAAAACAAAGCTGTAGTATCACTTGCCATATCTTTTTAGGGTGGGGCTATTATCTAGTGTTGATCATGTCTATCATAGGAATGGATCCATTAAGGCATATCTCAAGATGTTGTTGGGATGTTTAAAAAAAAATATAGGTAGTTGATACTTTGGACTTGTTTTTGTCTATTTATAGTCAACTCTTATGTGATTTTTTCTGCTTGAAATTTCTAGTTGTTGATGTTTTCTTTGTTTGTTTTGTTTGTTTTGTCAAAGGGTGATTGGGATGGTTTGTTTTATTATGCTTGAAATGTTTATTGTGGATGTTGATGACAGGATGGGCCCTTTTTTTTTTAAGTTTTATGAAAAAAAATTTAGGGGACTAACCTAGGGCCTCAGGGGCTCATCAAAGATAATCCTTTCCTAAGTTGCACATGCAGAGGCTCGTAGTTCATTTGGTTTGACGTTTTTTTCTATTTTGTGAATGTTTTTGGATTTTGCAATTTTGAATTTGTTTTGATTTTGTATTTTTTGACTAAGATAAATAAAGCATATTGGAAACCTAAGGGGACTGACCTAAGGTCTCTAGGGCTAAAAATACTTGCCTATGTTGTACACACAAAGACCACATAGTTTGACAGTTTGACTCAAAGCATGAACTATTTTTGGGTAAACAACATCGATAACATGGATTGATATCATGTTTTTGTGTCTAGAGGATATGTTGTGGGAAATTCCCTTGAACTAGCTATGTGGTTTAAATAAATTTTGATATCTTAGAATACTTGAGTGAAGGAATAACCCAACGATGTTTTTTTTTTATGTTTTCACATGTTTTTGATCTTTGTTGTTTCCTAGTGTTTTTTTTTACTTTTGTTGTTTTATGGCATTGATTAAATTTTACTAGATCTAAATCAAGAATAGCTTCAAGAAGTTTCCCCCAATAAAATAAATTACCCTAATCAATCACAAGCCATGGTTGTACACATGATTCATGAAATGGATGGGTGGATGTTGTGAAAAAGTGTTGATAGATAATAATGTATATTTTATTCATGCATAGTGCCTATTTAAAAAAATTTCACTATGGTACTTGTTCTAGGAGTTCCACAAAGTGGTTTTCACTCAAAGAATGATTTATTTCTCCTTACTATTTTTATTTTTATTTTTTGTATTTTTTTCCTTTTTTTTTAATTTTTACCCTTTTTCCTGGGGTATTTTGATACGTTTCATGTATAGAACTTCTTGAGGTGGCTTATGTTTAGTGGTTCCACTAGAGGTTCTCCTTCAAGAGTAGCCAACTGGTGTGCCCCAAAGCCATAAATTATTATTACGGTGAATGGACCTAACTAGTCAGGTTCAAATTTACCCTTTTCATCTTGATTCAATTGTATCTTTTGATTTCCCTTGAGGAAAAAGTCACCAAATTGAAATTTTTTATCTTTTATTCTCTTGTCATAGCTTTGTTTGAGCCGATTCTGAGAAACTTGCAAATGGTTTAACACACTCAAATTCCTTTCATCTAGGATCTCTAATTCATTCAATCTAGATACCCTATATTCTTCATTTCTTACCATGCCTTTTAGTGAGACTCACAATTATGGGATTTTGAATTTGATAGGTAACACTACTTCTGATCCATAGACTAAGGAAAAATGTGTGGCACCAGTAGGTGTGTGGATGCTGGTTCGATAAGCCCATAAGGTTGGGTTTAGCTGAAAATGCCAATCATGACCGACATCATTGGTAGTCTTTATTCAATATTTTTCAGGATTATTTTATTGGATGCCTCTTTCTGACCATTTCCTTGAGGATAGTAGGGTGTAGAAAATCTATGTTGGATAAAGAATTTGGAATAGAGTTCCTAGGCTTCCTGATTCTTGAATGGGGTGCCATTATCTATTATAATTGTTTGTGGGATTCTATACCTACAAATTAGATAATTCAAGATGAATTTTGATATTTGTTTGCCAGTGATATAGGTTAATGGAATTGCCTCTATCCATTTTTTGAAGTTTTATGTTGCGGTGATAATGAATTTATGCTTGTTGGATGAAGCAGGTGATATCTTGCCTGCCAATTCTAATCCTCATTGTGAAAAATGCCATGGTGTTGTGATGGGTCTCAAATCTTGTGTTGGTGCATGAACTAGATCACTTTGTTGCTGACATTATCAACACCTTCTAGAATGTTGAATGTAGTTTTTCTCCATGGAAGGCCAATAGTATCTTGCTTTGAGTAGCTTTTGGACTAAGTTAGGTCCACTAGAGTGGGATCTTTAAATACCTTCGTGGACCTCTTCTAAGGCTATTTGAATTTATTCTACATTAAGGCACTAGAGTAATATACCATCTAGGCTTTGTTGTATAGGTTTTCTCCTAGGATCATAAAATGGGAGGTTCTACGAGTGAATATTTTCTTCTGAGTAGTCATTAAGTCAGGTGGTATGATACCATTTTGGATATAGTAAAAAGTAAGTTGGTACCAGCGGGAGTTAGGATCAACAACAACACATACCATTTCTAATTCTGGGATGTTGAATGTAGGTAACAATAGTTTTTCCATGAGGAATTCATATTTAGGTGCATTCTAAGGAATATCTAGCAATGATTCTATGGTGGCCACTACATCACCAATTTTGTTATTAACCTAAGGAACCTGTTCAAAGATTATTTTGATGAATTACTCCTTGAAGCTATCCACCATCCTTTTTTATGGTAGCAATTTGTCATCTTTTTTTTGGTACTCATCATTCACCTTTCTAATTACTAGTTGGCATTCTTCAAAGACATGTAGCTCTTTTATTCTCTATTTGATCACCATTTTGAGCCCTGTAATAAGAGCGTCATACTTTGAGATGTTTGTGATGGGGATCCCTATACCTCAAGAGAACTCTTGCTCTTCCCAAGACCTATTCTTTGGTCTTCTTAGGGTATTCCACTCTACCCTACTCAAGGATCTCTCCTAAACCCCTAACTCCTTATAGGTCTCTCCACCAATTTTAAAATCTTCACCAACACTCCCATTCCACCACTGGGCTTCCTTGAGCTCCACACTAACCCAAATGTGTCCTAATCACTCCAGGGCTAGGGTAAGGTGGTCTTGTTGTTCTTTAGGTTTTTTTACTCCTCACGGATCCATCTCATTGGATACTTTCACCTTTTTCCCTTCACTTTCAAGAATTTCTAGTTTCTAGGCCTTATAGCCTTTTTGCCCATTTTAGGCCTCCTAGAACCCGTTTCCTTGGATTTTCTCAAAAACGGCCTTAACAACCCCCAAATATTTTTGGATATTATTTCTATTAGTACCCTAGGCTTCAATATTTACCAAGGGTAAGTTTCTACAAGTGTTTGTACATAGGACTATCCTCATACCCCCTAATTTAAAGGGTTTCTAGGGTTTTGGCTCCTTTTTCCAGCTTTGAGGGCTTCAATGACCTCCTCAACTCTCCTACTTGCACCCACATGTTTGTACTACATGTTACCTCACTCTCATGCTCTTGATTGGCTCAAACCAATCCATTTATCAACTTTCTTTACTGCTGTCCTCTCTAAGCCACTAGCTAGAATGCACTTGCACTCGCCTAGTGCTTGATGAATTCAACTCTTCCCCTACAAACCAAGACTCCACAAACACTACTTACACTATAAAAAAATTCCCCTACTTGATTCCAATTTTACATGGTAGCCTTTCCACGAGAATTCAAATGGGGATCATTATTTCAAAAAACTAGCCTAAACCGGCTATAAGGCCAAAACTCCAAAAACTTGCAAAATAGAAAACAATTGAACTAAATTTCTAATATAATGCTTCACACAGTAATTAAATATCATATTTTCAAGACTCAAAGAATTAGACCATTCCTTTCAATCCATTCTTGATTGGATGAAGGCTCAAACACAAATTTTCCCTCAAAAGTTGTTGAATTCCACTCACACAATATGCTCTCCAAGTCTCAATTCTTGAAAATGAAATTCCAATCTAGGTATTAGGGTTTTGATGAAATTATATACCTTTCTCCCATGTTCTAGTACCCTTGGGTAGGACTTAGAACAACATTAATGCTATTTTCCAAGTTTTAAGTCAAATTGCCAAAATGCTCAAATTTTCAAGATTTGCCTAGGAACTCATAAAGTTCCAGACTCTAAACCAAACCTACTCTAGAAAACTCTCAAAAAAAACCTAGGGACTTTATAAAATAGTCCTTATTCCCTTGGTGGTTGGCTAGAACCACCTACAAGCCAAAAATCACTAAGATCTTCCAAAAGACCTTAAGGTGCTCCTGCACCATTCTCCCCCTGCAACAAAGAAGTTAAGGAACCTGTGGTGTCAAGAGCTCCTCACTAATTCCATGCTTCTGAAAGTCACTCTCTGCTATCCAAGTAGCTTCTAACTTTGGTTCATGTTTCCACTTCACTAGGTGCTCCTTGTATGTCTTGTGCCTAGTCTTCTTCACCCTTGAGTCTAAAATCCTGTCCACTTGTAGTCTGATCTGATCAAGTACCTTGAGTGCTTCCACATCCTTGTTTATCTCAGCATTGTACTATTCTTCATCCATTTTTGGTCCTTTATACTTCACCAAGTATTTCACATTGAAGATAGGAGAAATAGACATCTCCTTGTGTAACTGCACCTTGTAAGCATTGGATCCATACTTAACCAACACTTTACATGGACCTATCCTCTTTAACTACAGCTTTCTTGGTATGCCTTTCTGTAACCTTGCCTTGTTCAAGTATACCATCACCATATCACCTATCTTGAGTTGTAATTCTCTTCTCCCTTCATCTCTCTTAGCCTTCAACTTTTGATTAGCCTCTATCAATGTCTTCCTTACCTGCTCATGAACCTCTCTCATTGACTGAGAAAAATCATCAGCATGACCACTGACTCCTTCATGACCTTTCAGTTCTCTAAGCTCAAGTACACCCCTTGGATGTAAACCATATACTATCTCAAATGGACTCTTAACTATAGTCCTATTTGTGCTATCATTGTAAGAAAATTATTCTTATGGAATCAATTGTTCCCATCCTTGTCCATACTCCTTAGTTAAGCATCTCAACAAGTTCCCAAGTACCCTATTGATCACCTCTGTCTATCCATCCATTTGTGGATGATAGGCTGAGCTATGAGACAAGTTGGTTCCTAGCCTCTTCCAAAGAGTTTTCCAAAAATGCCCCATAAACTTCACATCTTTGTTTGCAACTATGCTCTTTGGCAACCCATGTATCCTCACTACTTCCTTGAAGAATAGGTGTGCAATCTGACTTGCATCATGTGTTGTCTTGCATGGTATGAAATGGCTCATCTTGTTGAATCTATCCACTACAACAAACACACTGTCCAAACCAGTTGGTGTCCTAGGTAGACCTACTATGAATTCCATGCTTATGCATTCCCATGGTTTATTTGGAATGGGTAATGTCTGATAAAGACCTGCATTGCTTGATGTTCCCTTTTCCTTTTGACATAATCCACATTGTTCAACATATCTTCTTACATCTCTTTGCATTTTAGGCCACCAATAGAACCTCTCCACTAATTCTAGTGTCTTGTTCAAACCAAAGTGACCACTCAAACTGCCATTATGATTTTCTTGGATTAGATTCTCCCTCATGGAACCTCTAGGAACACACAATTGCTTCCCCTTAAACAATAAACCATTCTGGAAGGTCTAATCAGCATATTCACTGTGAAAATGGCTCTCAAAATCAGTACATGCCTTGTATATTTATGAGAAATCAGAATCTCCTTCATATAGATCTTTAAATCCTTCAAACCCTATGCTTTGTAGCTGTATCTCTTCGATAGTAAGCAACCTCCTACTAAGAGCATCAGAAACCTTATTGTTAACCCCCTTCTTATGCTTGATGGTAAATTTGTATGACTGCAAAAACTCCATCCACTTGATGTGCCTCAAACTGAGTTTCTCTTGGGTATTTATGTAGCTTAAGGCCTGATTGTCAGTGTATACCACAAATTCCTTTGGCAATAGATAGTGCCTCCACTTCTTAAGAGCCTGAACCAAAGCATACAGCTCTAGGTCATAGGATGATTACCTAGACTTTGCTTCATTCAACCTTTCACTAAAGAATGCCACTGGCCTACCTTCTTGGTTTAGAACAGCCCCAACTGCTATGTTACTTGCATCACATTCCACTATGAATGGTTTGTCAAAACTTGGTAAAACTAGAATAGGTTGGGTAGCTATCTCCCTCTTCAACCTTTCAAATCCTTCATTGGCTTCTTTGGTCCACACAAACTTATTTTTCAGTCCTCCTTTGATGGTGTCAAGAACCAGTGCACATATTTCACTAAACCTTCTCACAAATTTCCTATAGAATTGAGCTAATCCATGGAAACTACTAAATTTTGTCCCTATCTTGGGAGTAGGCCAATTTAGAATGGCTTCAACCTTAATTTTGTCCATCTTCAAGTTCCCTTTGGATACTAAAAATCCTAGATAGACTAGCTCTTGCTTCATGAACTCACTCTTTTCAAGATTTATGGTGAGCTTCTCTTCTTGAAGTTTCTTCAACACAAGTTCTAGGTGCTTCATATGTTCTTATTTTGTTTTGCTAAAGATGAGGATATCATCTAGGTAGACAACCACAAAGACTCCTATAAATTCCTTCAAGACCTCATTCATCACCCTCATAAAAGTGCTAGGTGCATTTGTAAGCCCAAATAGCATTACTAACCATTCATATAGCCCTTCTGTGGTTTTGAATGTTGACTTCCATTCATCTCCCTCTTTCATTCTAATTTGATAATAGCCACTTTTCAAATCAATTTTGGAATAGTACTTAGCACCCCCTCAACAGTCCATTAAATCTTCTATCTTAGGAATAGGAAACCTATATCTAATAGTTATCCTATTTATTTCCCTAGAATTAGTACACATTCTCCACTTATCTCCCTTTTTAGGTGCCAACACAACTGGAACAACACATGGACTTATGCTCTTTCTGATCACCCCTTGATCCAAAAGTTCTTGAACTTGCCTTACTATCTCTTTGTTCTGCTCTAGTGTCATCTTGTATGCAACCTTGTTAGGTAGTGTTGCTCCTAGTATAAAGTCTATTTGATGATTGATTCCTCTCTTAGGTGGTAGTGTAGCTGGTGTAACTTCACAAATAATGTCCTTAAACTGATCCAATAGTTGCTTCACTTCTATTGTCATAGGTAGTTAATTGGGTAACTCCTCTTCCTTTGGCTTCAACATGATTTATAGACAACTCCTTCTTCCTCCTTGATGTCTTTTAGGAATTCCTTTCAACTCATCAAAAGGACACTAGTTTCTACCTTTTCCACTATGTTTTCTTCTAACAAAGACTGTATTTTGTAAGTCACTCCATCCTTCTTGAATGAGTACTTATTCTCCTTGCCATGGTGCACTACCTCCATATCATATTGCCATGGTCTACCAAGCAGCAGATTGCATGCATCCATTGGTAACACATCACATAGTATCCTATCATGATACTTTCCTATGGTAAAATCAACCCACACTTGTTCATTGACTATTATATTTTTCCCCTTGTTCAACCAAGTAACCTTGTAAGGGCACACATGGGGTATCTTGGTGAGTTTCAAATTTTTTACTACCTCCTCTAAGATGACATTATCAGTAGACCCTGAATCTATGATGACCTTGCAAACCTTTCCTAATATCTCGTACTTGACTCTAAAAAGAGCTCTCCTTTGTTTGTGTTCATCCTCAGTAGGTGCTTTGATCAAAATCCTTCTCAACATGAGATTCTCACCTTTCTCTGAATCTAGACTCACCTCTGAATGTTTGGAGCAGTCCTCTTCTTGAACATAGTTGATCTTCCTCTCACCTTGTGAATATGTTGGCTTGTCAAGACACCTATAAGCCGGATGACCCAACTGTCCACAATTGTAGCATTTCATGGAAGCAAAATGAGAGCTTCTCCCAAAGCCTCCTAATCTACCTCTTCCTCCATTATTCGAGCTTCTACCTCTGTAACCCCCTCTACTATTTGATGCATGGTATTTTTCACCAACCTTAGCATCACCTTGCCCTTTATTCTCATGGATTCTTCCACCAAAACCTCCTCTTTGTCCACCTCTAGAGTCTCTACCTCTTCCTTTACCTCTAGTATTGGAATCTTGTTTCTTTTTCAGTTTCTCTTCCAACTTAATAGCCATTTTATAGAAGCTATGGAGGGTAGTAAGTGTGAAAAGACTCAACTCCTCTTCGATGCTCCATCTAAGACTGTTTAGATACCTAGCAACCTTGATGCTTTCAACTTCTTGCACCCTAGATCTAAGGCTTAGTTTTTGGAACTCCTCTGTATATGCAGCTACATCTAGGTCTCTTTGTCTGAGATTTTGTCTCTTCTTGTGCTATTGGATGTCATTGTCCTCAGGTAGATAGTTCTCCTTTACTTTAGCCACCATAGTTTTCCAACTTCCTATGGGTTTCTTTCCTTCCATCTCTCTTTCTTCTAGCAAGAACTTCCACCAAGTTAATGCTTGTCCTCTTAACTTTGATTTGGCTATCTTCCCCTTTTGTTCCTCAGTAACTCCATCACATTCAAAGTGATTCTCTATTCCCTCTATCCATTCCATAAATAGCTCTACATCCATTCTTCTAGTGAACATAGGGACACCTTCAAGTGCCTTGCCACTCATTGCCTTCAATGCTTTGAGGAAGGGTTCCTCTGCTAGTGGAGGGTCAGGTTTTGGTTCTATGTCCTCCTCCACTTGGTATTTTCCCTTGTCTTTGTCCTCTAACAACTACACTTTCATCTTGCTTGCCAATTCAACAACTTTTTCCAATTTTTGCTTGATCTCTTCCATAGCCTCTTCAAGATGCCTATTCTTCTCTTGCTGCTCTATCAAGTCTCTAGCTAGCTTTGCATTGGTCACCATGGTATTATCTCCTATAGATTCACTTCTCTCTGACATTCACTAGTTTCAATTCCCAAGCCTTTATTGGCTCTGATACCAATTTGATGGGGAGACCTATACCTCAAGAGCACTCTTGCTCTTCCCAAGACCTATTCTCTAGTCTTCTTAGGTTATTCCACTCTACCCTACTAATGGATCTCTCCTAAACCCCTAACTCCTTATAGGTCTCTCCACCAATTTTAATATCTTCACCAACACTCCCATTCCACCACTAGGCTTCCTTGAGCTCCACACTGACCCAAATGTGCCTTAACCACTCCAGGGCTAGGGTAAGGTGGTCTTATTGTTCTTTAGGTTTTTTGACTCCTCACTAATCCATCTCATTGGAAACTTTCACCTTTTTCCCTTCACTTTCAAGAATTTCTAGTTTCTAGGCCTTGTAGCCTTTTTGCCTCTTTTAGGCCTCCTAGAACCCGTTTCCTTGGATTTTCTCAAAAATGGCCATAACAACCCCCAAATATTTTTGGATATTCTTTCTATGAGTACCCTAGGCTTCAATATTTACTAGCGGTAAGGTTCTAAAGTGTCCCTACATAGGACTATCCTCATACCCCCTAATTTCAAGGGTTTCTAAGGTTTTGGCTCCTTTTTCCAACTTTGAGGGCTTCAGTGACCTCCTCAACTCTCCTCCTTGAACCCACATGTATGGAATACATTTTACCTCACTCTCATTCTATTTATTGGCTCAAACCAATCCATTTATCAACTTTCTTTACTATTGTCCTCTCTAAGCCACTAGCCAAAATGCACTTGCACTCGCCTAGTGTTTGATGAATTCAACTCTTCCCTACAAACCAAGACTCCAAACACATTGTTTACACTGTAAAAATAGTCCCCTACTTGATTCCAAGTTTCCATGGTAGCCTTGCCATAGGAATTCAAGTGGGGATCATTATTTCCAAATACTGGCCTAAACCGGCTATAAGGTCAAAACTCCAAAAACTTGCAAAACAAAAAAAAATTGAACTAAATGTCTAATCTAGTGCTTCACACAGTAATTAAATAACACAATTTCAAGACTCAAATTATTATACCATTCCTTTCAATCCATTCTTGATTGGATGAAGGCTCAAACACAAATTTTCACTCAAAAGTTGTTGAATTCCACTCACACAATATGCTCTCCAAGTCTCAATTCATGAAAATGAACTTCCAATCTAGGTATTAGGGTTTGTATGACCTTATATACATTTATACCACATGTTAAGACCCTTGGGTCAGACTTAGAACAACATTAATGCTACTTTCGAAGTTTTAGGTCAAATTGCCAAAATGCTCAAATTTTCAAGATTTGTTTAGGAACTCATAAAGTTCCAAACTCTAAGCCAAACCTACTCTAGAACACTCTCAAAAAAAACCTAGGGACTTTATAACATATTCCTTATTTCCTTGGTTGTTGGGTAGAACCACATACTAGCCAAAAATCACTAAGATCTTCCAAAAGACCTTAAGGTGCTCCTGCACTAGTTTGTTTAGGGGAATGAAATCCTATAAGCCTTGGGTATACTATCTCCTTGTGGTGTGAGAAATAAAATACTTGCTCCTGAACCATGTTCAGTATGGGACTAGTCAAAGTATACATTCCACTAGCCTTTCTATTTTATCATCAAGACGCTCTCATTTGGAAAATCCACTGTGAGAGGTTTATGATCATATATGGGTGCTTCTTTCAATTGGTCTGCTATGACTTGTCCCTTTATAGCTCTCCTATCTATTTAATCTATATCAAATTCACTCAGGATCATCACCTATTTGGCTATTCAACCTGTTAAGGCTTCTTTTGCTTGTAAATACTTGAGTGGTTCCACCTTTGATATCAGTTTCAATTTTATGTTTAATATGTAATGTCTCAACTTTTCTTTTAAAAACTTCACTGAGAGACATGCTCTTTCAATGGGTGAATAGTTCATTTCATAGCCCACCAATGTTTTTTTGATATAGTATACTGCCCTTTGTTTATTCTTATAGTCTAGCTGTGTTGGGAGAGATCCCAAAACTACTTGTGTGGTAGACACATAAAGTATCATATCCTTTTATGGAATTGGTGGCATGAGTAAAAGAGGAGTAAGTAGGTATTCCTTGACTTGATGAAATTATTGGTCACATCTACCATCCCATTTGAATGTGATTTCCTTGTGTAGGAGATGAGTGAAAGGGTGACATTTATCCACCAGTTGTGCGATAAATTTCCTAATTGATTGTAGCTTCCCTTGTAGGCTCCTTATTGTTTGAGTGTCTTTTATGGAGGTATCTCCATTATAGCTTTTACCTTTGAAGGATCCACCTCTATCCCTCTTCTTGACACTATGTACCTTAATAGCTTTCCAGAGGATACTCCAAACACACATTTTTTAGGGTTGAGTCTCATATTGTACTATTCCAATCGATCAAATACCTTCGCTAGGCTTGTCAAGTGATCTTCCCTTTTGATTGAATTTGCTAGGATGTCATCCACATTGTACTTCATTATTTTGTGTAGCATTTCATGGAATATGGTCGTCATCACTCTTTGATAGGTTTCTCTTGCATTCTTTAGCCAAAAGGTATCACATTCCAACAAAAAGTTCCCCAAGCACAAGTGAATATTGTTTTGTGTTGGTCATCTAGAGAGATATTTATCTAGTTGTATCCTGAGAAACCATCCATCAAGGAAAGAATCTCATTCTTTGTTGTTAGATATACTATCATGTCAATTCTTGGTAATGGGAATTCATCTTTTAGACAAGCCTTCCTCAAGTCTCTAAAGTTTGTTCATATCCTTATTCCCTTAGTAGGTTTGGACACTGGTACTAGGTTTGATGTCCATTATGGATAGTCAATGGGTTTAATGAAACCCACATCTAGTAACTTCTTTAATTCTACATTCATCAATAATGCTATCTGGGGATGCATCTTTCTGAGTTTTTGTTTGATAGGCTTGCTCCAGGGATGACATCTAGATGATGCACCACTAATGATAGATCTAGTCCAGGCATGTCACCATAGGTCCAGGAAAATTTTACCTTTCTCTCATTGATGAATGTTGTGAAATTTTATTTTTCCTCAGGATTAAGTGATGTTGCATGGTATGTTATCTTTGGGTCCTCTGTTGTACCAACATTTATGGATTTTTTTCTTCTACAAGGAGTGTTGATCTTTCTTGATATTCGGATATGGGGAGATTGAATCCTCTATCCTCAGGTGCCTTTAGGATGTTTTCACCTTTAGATGTGTCCTTTATTTTTCTCTTTTATGGATCTGATAGAGCCATAGTGTGGTTTTTTCTAGGGGATCATATCTTCATATTTTTCTTTCATTTTTCTGATTGGAAAATTCAATCTCTCCATTAAAGTATGCCTTTTGTTCTAATTCCATGATGAACCCTTCTTTGTCATCTCATACTAGTATGTCTTTTTGAAGTCCCATTAACTTTGTGATGGCATCATCATTTTGGAATTGATCCAAAATAGGTGCATGTTGTTGTTGATCCCAATCTATGAGTTGTGGATAATAGAGTGGGAGACTATCATCGTGTTTTTTAAAGCTTATAGAAGTAGGTGAAAGGGTCAATATGGCTCTTGTGTCTTTTTCCCATTCGGTATCTAGATCATCATTACTAGAGTCAAGGGAATTGTATCTTGTGACGAAGGAAGGGGAATCCCATTCGTATTCATTAAAGTCCATTTCGGAATGGTAATAGATGTTGGGAATGATTTCCATATACTAGAGAGGGAACCTATCAATTATAAAGTTGTCAAATAAGTCTTCAATAGGTAATTTATTATCCATGACATGGTAGATATCTAGTGCCTTAATGCTAGAAGAAGTTTCTTGTATCTTCCAAGAGGTTCGTCTAGTTTTTGGAATGACCACGTTTGTTGGTTTATAACCTAGCCCCATATTATTCTATCTTTGTTCCACTATGATAGGCTCTAATCAGCCCTGTTTGTGTAGCTTTAGGCCACCTATTCCATTGTATCCCATTTTTTTGACTAATTGATACCCCTTAGTGTTAGGATCAATTAAAATGGGTTGTGGCTTTTGTGGTTCTTTTTGGTCCTTCTTGTATATCATGGATGAAAGGTCCTCCTCAAATATTTCTTCATCTTTCATGTCTCCCCATCAAGTAAAAATAGTGGGTTCAATAATCATTTGTACTATCTTAATCTCTTTTGGAGCTCCATATACTTTAGGTGTTGGTGGGAGCATGCCAATGTAGAATGCTTGGTTGATAGTGCCTATTACCTTTGTCAAGTACTTGAATCTTGGATTTTTCTTTCAGTTTTTCAGTTGATGGAAGCATAGAAGGGTCAAGATAAGAAAAGGAATGTAAGGCTATATCTTTGCTAGGAAATTTTTTTATTTAATTGTATTTCTCCTCCAACTTCACACAAAAATGGAAAGGTTCGGGATTGACATATAGTGTTACCTCTTTTCCTTCATGGGGAAAATTTTGGAATTGATGGAAATTTGAAGGGACTGCTTGTAATATGTGGATCCAAGGGCGTCCCAAGATTAGGTTGTATGGTAACTCAAGATCCAATACTTGAAAAGTAGTTTTTGTTACTATTGGTCCTATTTGCACTAGCAACTGGACTATCCCTTCATAATTTCTCTCTAAGTTATCATCATCAGAATACCCCAATTGTTTTATGAATTTTAAGGTACAAATATTTAAACCTACACCATTATTTATAAACACTCTTTTGACCATGGTTTTATGAATACCAACCTCTATGTATAGAGCTTGATTGTGGAATGTTCTTTGTGGTAAATTTTTCTTTAAAAAGACTAAGTGATTGCTTGCAGTGATTTTTCCAATCATGGATTGGAACTGACTATGATCAAGGTCATTAGGGATTGACATTTCCAAATACTTTTCCAATATCTCCCTATGTACAGGTGATAGTTTTAAAAATTCCAATATCTACTTTGATCATATGGAAATCACAAAACTATTTCTCATTGTACCATGGTGCCTTAAAGCTAGGTTCCTCATAGTTTGGGTGGTCATTTTTTTGATGAGTTTTTTTTGCACTAGTTTGTGCATGAAAGTCTCAAGTGATTCACCAGATACATTAAATTTTCTCCTATATTGATCATATTGTCTTTGTTGCCCTCTCTGATTTTTCTGTTGGTTTACAACCTGATTGTTCTTGGGATAGGTAGTTTGGTTTCTTTGTGTGTTGTTGGGACCATAATTTTTTTGTGCCACCTATGGTTTATTCTGATTTGTGTTATGTGTGTTCCATACTACTCTAGCATCTACCACTCCATCATTTGTAGCATTCTTGTTTTGAGCCCAAATTTTGGGTTTCTCATTTGAGCTAGAGGGATTGTCTTTTGAGTTGTTTGTCTTTAAAGTTCCTCTTTCTATGAGAGCTCTCTCAATATGTAAACCCTTTTCAATTGTTTCTTCATAGTCTACAAAACATAGCATAGTGAGCAAATAGTTTATTTCAAGCAGAACATTCATGATGAAAATATCCACCAACTCTTTGTCTAGAATGGGCCATTTGCACAGACTTGCTTTGTGTCTGCATCTTTGCAATTAGGAGGTGAAGAAATCTCCTAGGCTCTATTTGGTCATGGATATACTAGTGATGGTGACATGTTTTTCTATGTTAAATGTGAAATGGGTTATGAATTTTCTAGATAGTTCATCAAAAAAATTGATTCTGGGTTGCAAACAAGTGAACCAATCCATAGCATGACCTGCAAGTTGTGTGGAAAGAGGCTCATGAGATAGGAATCATTTTCCTGCACCTCCATACATGATACCTATTAGATATTGTGGTTTTGTTGCTGATATGCGGTTTTCATTGATGTCAACACTATTAGAATTGATGATTTTGAAGGTTGTATATGTCGAGGATATTGAGAAAATTGTAATAAATATATTATAGGTATTCTATGAAGCTAATAAGGTTAGAGTGATGGAAATTTTTTTACGTTGATGGTTAGAAGGCATGCATTAAAAGGTTTTTTATTGAGCTTATCTATTATGTTTTCTGAAATTTCCAGAGGTGTGCATCAAGAATTGAGAAATTTATGAAGTTATGTGTTCCTACAGTTATTCAGTTACTGTAGCAAGTGTTTCTAGAAGATGTGATTACAATTCTGATGAATTGAGTTTTTGTGTACATTCCTAAGATGTTCAGTGATGTTTCTAGATCATGCTCTCTCATTGTGGTACATCTGTGTTGATTGGTGTTGTGAACCCTAATCCTATACCTACACAAACATGGTAAACAAACACATTATTAGATCAATATGCAAGTGAGAACAAGGATTCTCCATGAAATCCATCTATAATGCTCAATAATAGGAAAAATGAAGAACAAAACATAAAAGATAAATGAAATCCTAATTAAGCAATGAAAATACTTGTTCTCATGGGGGAGTTGGTGCCAATTATGTGTAGAAATTAGCCCTTTCCCAACTCCTTTGTAATATTTTATGGTTTGATCCAATTGATGGTGAAGAAAAATGATGAAATCCTTGAGAAAACCTACAATAGCCTAGCTATGGTGATGGAAAATGCTCAAGAAATGATTTGAAATTTCTCTAATGTGAAAATAATAACTTTGCATTCAAATTATGGATGAAATGAAGTATAGTAGACTTGCTTGGATTGTGGATGATATTGAAATAGAGTAGGCCTCTATTTATAGATTTTAAGAATGGGAGATTGAAGGATTTTGGTGAATGTGGGACAAAATACCAACCAATGAGAGAAGGCCACTTGTCCACATGTGATTGGAGGAGGAATGAGCACATTTTGGTCAATGTGCATGATAAATTCTATTGGATTCAAATCTGAAATTGAATGACATGTTGGAGGGAGAGAAGAATGGATTTAATGTCACTTGGCTCAAGGCAAAAGGATTTGTAAGGTGAAATAAATGCCTTGTTGAAAGGACTAAGTCCACTTGGATTTGAATTCAAATTCAAGGGAATATTTCCCTTTTATGCCATGTTGAGAGAAAATAGGCAATTTAATAGATCAAAGTAATCGATTTATTGTGAAAGTTGCATTCTCTAGAGGATGTGACATAGTCTAGGATTAAATTAATCATAGGTTAATTAATTTAATGAGGAATTAAAATATGTGACAATTTAGACTTAAATTTATTAATTTATTTAAATCAAATTGAGAGGAAGGGTTTAATTAAATAAATGTTTTGATTTATTCAACTAAAGGGGACAATGTTAGATTAAATAAAATAAGGTTTAATTTATTCAATTTAATAAGAGGACTTTAGAGATTTGATTTAAATAAAATGAATTATTTAAATGAACAAAGATATATGGTTAATTAAATTAAATTGATTAATTTAATCAATAGAGGAGA
Organism: Sequoiadendron giganteum; assembly: GCA_007115665.2. Lineage (NCBI taxonomy): Eukaryota > Viridiplantae > Streptophyta > Pinopsida > Cupressales > Cupressaceae > Sequoiadendron > Sequoiadendron giganteum. Next base: position 696,234,057 of record CM021100.1, on the reverse strand, counting down.
AAGACTTAATCAAATAAATAATGATTTATTTAATTAAGGGATGAAAGGTAATGATAAGCTAAGAGTATGATTCCGGATGAAACGATGTTAGTAGTTAGGATCAAGTGTGTAGGATCAACTTGTATCTTTTTTAGTGGCTACATTTTGCCCCTCTTTGAATAAATGCACTTGTTGTATTGGTTCAAAGAATAAACTGCTATAATCAAAGTTCAAAAAAAAAATTATTTTTTCGAATGCCCCACTATTGCCTCAATAGAAGGATTATGCTGATATATTGCCCCCTCAAGAGATTGACCAAAAATGTCCAATTTTTCGATCGAGATCACGATAAAATGTGAGAGGAGTGGTTCTATTGATCAGAGGATGAAAGATAGTTCTTTAGAAAGATCAAATATTTGACATTGACAATTTTGATGATATATGGACAATCATTGTCCATGGGTAGCCTCATGTATATTTTGATACAACACACCAAATTTAGATAGAAATTTTAGTAAAGATAGAATAATAAGAAGAACAAGATGGATGGAAGGAGGATCCACACAAGTTTACATTATTAATGATGATGATGATGATGATTTGATTGCTAGGAGTTGGGATTTTAAAAGGGACAATTACTATATGATTGATAATGCACGTAGGTATGATGCATCAAGGTATAAAGAACCAGGATGGCATTGTGCCTAGTGTGATGGACTTTGACTCAAAAATCAAATAGGAGTATTCTTGTTCACACCTAACATACAGAAACCTTGCTAGGATGCACCTAACAAAGAAATTATTCGCCAAGTTATTTTACAAGAATATCCAACAAGCACAACAGATAAAAGATAATAATGATCATTGCCCCATTCCTTTCTCTCTAAACCTCTTTTTATTAGGCATCATCGAGAGGTCCTTGGAATGAGTGCAATAAGATAAGTCAAAAAGACCAAGATAAATTAAACAAACTAACTAATGTTCTTCAAATCGCTAGCCAAGACTAAACTACTATGATACCTAATGTTGATTTCCATCATGGGAAGGATGCATCCTAGGATATGTTGTGATCAGGGTTTTGATAAGATTGATTAGATGATAAGCTATTGATACCCCGAGTTGATCAACTTGCTTTCTTATTGACCTAGACTTGAGACTTTGACAATTAGGTGTTCACTTTTGAACTTGCTAGACTTGCTTCTAACTGACTCACCAAAGGATGAAGGCAATGATTGATTTATTATGAACGGTGATTATTGTGGGTGAAAGCGAGATGAGACAGTTGCACCATTTTTGGTTTTTCCAAATATTTTGATGTTTTTGGTGTTCTTTTTTTTTGGTTTTCCCAGATATTTGGATTTTTTTGGTATTTTTCTAGATATTTGGATGTTTTGACATTGTTTTGATTTTTCAGGTTTTCCAATGTTTTTAGTATTTTCTGAGATTTATGACCAAGACACTAACTCAAAGAGCTATCGTAGGGGTCTCGGGAGCTCATCCATAGATTAGCCTTGCCTACGTTATACACGTAGAGACCACGTAGTTCGATTGATGATAGACTTGACTCAATGATGAGATAGATGGGAAAACAGATTGCCAGAATGTGATGAACACCTAAGGAATGACCAAAAATGTCTCAGTTGACAAAAAACTTGACTCAAAGATCAGAATGATGGGCAAACAGATTGCCATTACGACAGATTCCTAAAGGACTAACCAAGGGTGTCTCAGGGGATGATCATGGATCAACCTTTCCTATGTTCAAGCTTAGAGATGATGTAGTTCGGTTACCATGTTTTTGACTTTTTTTTATTTTTTGACCTATTTTGAGATTTTGATATGTTTTGGAATTTTTTTTTACTTTTTTTTTTTTGGATTTTATGATGTTTTTGATGTTTTTGGGTTTTTCGCATGATTTTGATATGGATATGATATTAGTGCTTTGTTTTGGGAATTTGTTGAAATCCAAGCTAGGGTTGATTGATTAGATTGATGGATTGATGATGATAGCATTGTTGAGGATACACAACAATGCAAGGATAGTGTTAAATAACACAAGGATTGGGAAGGATATCTTGAGATGGATTCATTGGATTTGATTCATCAAGATTTTGAAGGTTGATTTGGAACAAAATTATTTTGATGATTTTATGTGCAACTAATACTGATTTTTTTTTATTCATGTTCGATGAAAGATAAAGCTTGATAAATAACATCATCTTGTCAAAATATGCCATGGGCTAGTGATTTCAGATTCATGCTCACATATTTTTTGAGGAATTTGATTTCATGTTTTCCAATGTTCAAATCACCACATAAGTTGGATGATATATATCAAGATTTATTCCCAAAGCAAGATATAAATATTTTCCCCCAATGTCTAGCAATGTATGGAAGGCCACGGGTGGATTCTTGGATACATGGATGGATGGGTATGGATCATCTTATGATAATTTAAGGTGTTTGAATAGAGGATTCTCATTTAGATTATGCTTCAAGGCTTAGATAACATTGGGTGGAATAGGATCAATGAAAATGACCCATGTCAATATGTTTACCATAAGCAAGTGTAAAGTGTGCACCAAAATTTGTCAAGATCAAGATACTTTGGACTATGGATGTAGATGGATGAAAATGGATTGGATAAATGGTTCATGGATAAATGGATTTATTATGGATAAGATGGAGGGAATGTTGGCTTTATTATGGATATGATGAGATGCTTCCAACTGAACTAGTGCACACAGATGCTCGATTTTACACATGACCCTTGTTTTCTAGGTTTTCATCATGGTACCTACCCAAAGTGCCACCCATGCAGTTTTCACTAGAGGACAATTTTTTTCTTTACTGTTTTCAATCTTTTTTCTGATTTTTCTAGATTTATATATATATATATATATATATATATATATATATATATATTTATTTTTTTTGGATTTTTTGCTGAAATATTTTAAACTCGTGCTGAACCACCTAGTAGTGTTGATGTAGATGCTTTTGTCATAATGTGTCATTTATATCCTACTTGAATAATTTTCTTTGCCAAGATACATGCACTTGAATGCAACTTTTGAGATTCTTGATTTTCTTTGCTAACACCGGAGTTAACTTCATCTTTGTGTGCACATCATGATAGAGTTCCTTTTGAATCCTTATGATGAAGGGTCGCTACCAATACATGGTCAATGTGAGAATTGTATATCATGTGTGGAGGCGTGGATGATGGAGTGTGTTTAGGAATAAAATATGGATTGGTTGATAGTTTGGAACCTTTAACTCTCCAAACTTGGGAAGATGAGCAATGATGGGTGGATACGGAAGTGTGTGTGGAACTAGGTAAAATTGCTTGATACACTTTGTACGTTTCTTGAGAAGCTTGTTTTTTCCTTTATGGACATATTTGATGGATACTTTCCTCCTTTTTATTTTTCCCCATAATTTATTTGACTAATGGAGAATGATAGGTATCATCTTTCTTTGTATTTTTTGGTATCCATATGTATTTGATTTGTCTGATATGATTCTTAGCTTCTTTTTCTTTGATAACATTCTTCATGCTTTGATTCAAATATCCATTTTGATGTTGGTCCCAATTCATGGATGGGGTGATGGTGTATGAAGATTCGTGATGTGGATGGTTGTAGTATTGGCATTGGTTTCATCATAAGTATCCTCCATGCCCCCTATGTTGATGTTTTATTGAGACGAAGTTGTCCCCAGTATGGTGGTAGTAGCATCTTTGTTCTTTGATTCTCACTGTTTTGAGATGTCTTGTTCAGAATGCATTCTCTGACAAATGACCACTACAGATGACCTCATTTTAATTTTCTACTTTGCTGACTCTGGAATGTCCTATTTTGTCTGACATGTTCCCTTGAGTGGATAATACTGGATATCTCTATACATGATGTCCTCAGTCTAAATTTTGGATATATGTGATCCTGATGTTGACAATTGAGTTTGACTATAGGAATCAATATCCTACTCTTTTTGTGTAATAATGTCAAGAGTAAAGGACTTTTGTTCTGAATGAAGATCATCTACGTGTCCATCCAACAAAAGCATCTCATGGGTAGATGGAGGATTATGTGCTATGTGGATTTAATCATCTTGTATAGATAGGAGGGTGTCCATTATATCATTTTAGTAGCTTTGAGATACCAATTCTTGATCTTGAATGATTTTGGAATTTCTTTTGACATTCTTTGGATCAAGTTCTTGACATGGGTCAATTTCAAAGAATTGATTGCTTATAAAGGGTTCTTGGATATCTTCATTGGGCATAGGAAGTTGCTCAAATATCATGAGGTCAAAGGATGTCTATATTTTTTGGAAAGGATCATTGCTAGAACTTGGTGAAAGATGATCATTCTTTGAAATAAATTCTTGAGATATATCCTCTAACTCATTAGGTGATGTAGAGATATTTTCAACATGATCATTGGTCGAAGGATCTTGATCATCATTTTCAATGATTGTGGTGGGAATCTATTGCAATATTTGTTGAGGGAGTAATTCCCACATTTACTATTGAACCAACAATGTTTGTTGTTTTTCGTGTTGTTGTTGAGCCAACAATGCTTTTTCTTGGGCTTCCTATTGAGCTACTTGTTGTTGTGCCTGAAAATCTTGTAGGACTTGTTGATACACTTGTTGATGGATTGCTTGCAATTGCACCTAGTATTGTGCTTGTGCTTGCTGATCCTAGTGCTAGGCTTGAGCTTGAGCATATTTTTTTTGGGTTCCTTGTGCGGCGTGTACAGCTTGTGCAGCTTGTGCAGCTTGTGCAGCTTGTGCAGCTTGTGTGTCTTGTGCATCTTGTGTGGCTTGTTGGTACTCAAAAATGCAGGTTTTAACCTCAAGAGTATGCCAGACTCTTACAACATTCTTGGACAACATACAAGGCTAATTATACAATCAAACCTTCTACTCTTTAGGTTCTACTAGACCTAGGTAGGTGAACCTATATGATATATGCAGATTTGGAATGAATTTCCTGCTAAACAATCTACCCACAATAGCAATTAGGAATGGATAGAAAAAATGATAATACAATTACCTCTACTACACAAATAAAGGTTTTCAATAATTTTTTTGTTCATGAATTTGTTCTCTGGGTTGAGGCAGATCAATGCTTTCTATCCACATGGGCAACGGAGTCAAATACTATGAATTATGAGTTTTCCCTCTCTGTCTTAACTCAAGTTGCTAGGAACTCTTAAAAATGAAATCTAATGACTGGCATATGATTTCATTGATTTATGTCTTGCATAAATAGTGCTGGAATATTTTCTTATCGGGTTCTACTTCAACAATCCAAAAGAAATACTAAATCACTATGACTTGTTTACAAGAATTTTAACTCTGACTTGAGACACCAATCAACCAAATCACACAGAGTGAAATTTACACTTTGATAAATCAAAAAATATGCTTGATACATTGATTTAAATGATTTAAGACTTCAAGTTGGAGACAACCCTCACAAGAAATATAAATTATTATATCACAACAACTCAAAATAGAAAAAGTTTCACAAATTCAAAATGATCTATCCATTGATTCTACTTCAAAGAAAGTCTGTACATTATTTTCAATTTTTCAGTCCCCTCTCGGGAAAAAATCTAACCCCTATTCTCCTTCCCCCCAATCCACTATCTCTCAGTTTTAAAAATATATATACATCACATCTAAAGAGTCACAACCCTTCACCGTTCTGGTAAAACTGTTTACATTCTTCAATAGAGTTTAAAATATATAATTGTGTTGCCTCTCAAAAAATTAAATATCTTTTACATAGTTATGCATTTGATTTTGTTTTAATACCTTACCGGCCTTCAATATTTCACTCCTCGTGGCTTTCACTATTTTTATCGCTCTACCGCAGGTTTGAATTTTCCTCCTACGATAATGTGATGACCGGCCCCACATTGACTGTCACAGCCTCCAATTCATTCACCGCACTACCGCAAGCTTCCTTTTGTTTGACCATGGTATCGTGGTATCCATCTTTGCCAACCGCTACACTTACTGTCTTTGCTGCTCTCGTTGCCTACCACAGTCATCGTGGTAAATTGAATGACCCCCTGCGGTATCGCGGTAACCGCATTGCTAACTATTAGCCATTAACCGTCACCTTGTTGGCGCCACTTACAAATTGTTTCCTCCATCCGCCATTTAACGGCCACTCCCTAACCCTATCACCGTGCTACCGTAGATAAGGTGATGTCCCCCTGTGGTATAGTGGTAAGGGTTAATGTGACTCCCCAAGTCGATACCGTTGACTACTTTCCTTCGATGACCATTTACCGCAGTCACCATGGTCATTGTTTTAGCGGCTACAGTATCACGGTAACCGCTACCCATCTACCACTTCACTGCCTCATTGTTCATCTTACTGCCACTGCGATACCACGGTCTGTGAGCTAACCCCCTACAGTACTGCGATGGGATGTCCTAACTATTTCTTGGCCAGTTACTCACCACCCACCGCAATACCGTGGTCTATGTTTAGACCACATGTGGTGGCACGGTAAGCGCTTTGTGCCTGCCTGCTAATTGGTACCGCCATACCGCAGGCCCATTGTGGGAGGCCACGGTAAGGCGGTAAAGGCTTATGAAATGCATATTAAGGAAGCGGTTAGATATAAAATGGATAATGAAGTGGATGGGGATTAAAATGAATATTTTTTTATAAAATAGATAGGCAAATGATGGATTAAAATGGAGAAAAACCTTAGGGTTTTCATTGAAATTTTTTGGTTCTAACAGTGGCTCCTGTTGGGGATGAGTGATTGTTCAATCACTACAAGAATCCAATATTTACTCAAGGAGAGAATACCAAGCAAAGCCATAAAAAATGAAGGCAATGGAAGATGGAGGGTATGAAAAGATGAATGATATGAAAAATGGATCATGGAGAATGGTAAAACCCTAGACTACTGTGCATGAAAAATATTTTTTTTTTTTAAAAAGGATTTGTTAAGAATTGTCCATGCACTGGAAATCCTTAATCCTCTATGTCAGCTGTGGTTCAAAAATTAAACCATAAAGGATGGCCCTAAGCCACCCCAGAAAGAGAAACCTGGACTTTCCTCTGTCATAGAGTTTGTTCTGATTAGAGCTCATCAGGTTTCTTTTGAAACTATCCATTCCACCTGCCCTGCAATATGTACTGGCATTGAAAACCTTTAGGAAATCATTGCATTCAACCTGATTCATATTTATTTTACCATTCTGCATTTCATCATTCTCATTATCATATAAAAAATATCTATCATCTTTAGCATACAAAATGTATCCACATTCAACAAAACACTCATAGGCATGCTCACTATCATATGTTGTTGAGTGTGCCTGCAATTGCACTGGGACCTGAAAATTTGAATACTTCACATGGGAATCTACCAATTCAATCTCATCAGCATCCTTTGAAATAATCAAATCAAAATTACTTTCCATCTCTTTCCTATCACCAATTGGCATTAACACACACACTTGATCCAGGTAGTCATCCTTATACATACTTGAATCAACAAATGTTGGACATTCATCATCAATAATATGCAAACCAATATCATTTTCTTGCAGGCATAAATCATTCAATTCATATACCTCTTCCTGGACACAAACAAATTCAGCTTCAAAATTTTCATCACTGTGAGAAATGGACATGGAACCATTTGAATCACTACACATAGTATCTTCACTATCAAAGCATATATAGGTTGGGACCAAAGTCTTGGAACCATCTTCATGTGCATACTTCTGGTAATCCAGAGTTAACAAATCTGAAACTTGCTCACTATTGAGTGAACAAGTCTCTACTTCCATATCTTCTACCATGTCCCCAACCTCTTCTTAATAGCTGCAACAATCATCCTGTTGAAGATCAATATCCACTATTTCATCTTCACAATTTGACTGAGAATCTGTCATACCAGAGGTACTCTCCATATCTTCATTGTTGGACAACATGACATGTTCTTCTGTTTCAGCTTCTGAAGCACTATTGGTAGTATCCACATACTTTTTCCCAAGCATGGAATCAATAAATTTATTTGCTACATCAAAGGCATGTTTTTTTATTGACTCTGACTAGTAAACTGATTTAGGCTCTGATGCTCTCAGGGATTGTGCAACAAATGTGGATCTTATAGGCCTAAGATGAGGAGGTAATTGCATACAGACATCTACCATCTTGTTGTATAAAAAACTCAAAGATTCTCCCTTATATCTCCTTATATGAAAAAAACATCCACAAGATTCTTTCCTCTCTCTTCAATTTGAATATACGCATCAAAAGTACTTTTCTGTGAATAAAGTATATTACCTTTATTTTCAAAGTTCTCCTTAGTTGCATCATAGGGCACTTGTGTCTTCATTCTCACTATATGATGGACTGTTTGGTGATGTATTTTGAGCACCTTTGAATCCTAATTGCAACAATTGTTGGTTCACTTGTAGCCTCTGTTGTCTCAATTCCTTCAATTCTCTTATTGACTGTTGTCTTCTCTCTTCTTCTCACATCTTGAAAAAATGTGACTGTTCCATAATATCCATGCATTATTTATCAAATCTAAAACAGAGTCGCCACCTACTTTTCCCAAAAGTAGGAAAATGAAAAAAAAAAAATATTGTTTTGGTTTTCCCCAGCAGAATCTCAAAAAATGTAAAAATTTGCTAACTATAAATGGAAAGGTTGAAAACTTCCCAAGTAGTCCCCAACGAAGTCGCCAAACTGTTGGTACTCAAAAATGTAGGTTTTAACCTCAAGAGTATGCCAGACTCTTACAACATTCTTGGACAACATACAAGGCCAATTATACAATCAAACCTTCTACTCTTTAGGTTCTGCTAGACCTAGGTGGGTGAACCTATATGAAATATGCAGATTTGGAATGAATTTCTTGCTAAACAGTCTACCCACAATAGCAATTAGGAATGGATAGACAGAAGGATACTAAAATTACCTCTACTACACAAATAAAGGTTTTGAATAATTTTTTTGTTCATGAATTTGTTCTCTGGGTTGAGGCAGATCAGTGCTTTCTATCCACATGGGCAACGGAGTCAAATACTATGAATTATGAGTTTTCCCTCTTTGTCTTAACTCAAGTTGCTAGGCACTCTTAAAAATGAAATATAATGATTGTAATATGACTTCATTAATTTATGGCTTGCATAAATAGTGCTAGAATATTTTCTTATCGGGTTCTACTTCAACAATCCAAAAGAAATACTAAATCACTGTGACTTGTTTAAGAGAATTTTAACTCTGACTTGCAGACACCAATCAACCAAATCACACAGAGTGAAATTTACACTTTGATAAATCAAACATATGCTTGATACATTGATTTAAATGATTTAAGACTTCAAGTTGGAGACAACCCTCACAAGACATATAAATTATTATATCACAACAACTCAAAACATAATTTTATTCACAAATTCAAAATAATCTATCCATTAATTCTGCTTCAAAGAAAGTCTGTAAATTATTTGCAATTTTTCAGTCCCCTCTCGGGAAAAAATCTAACCCCTATTCTCCTTCCCCCCAATCCACTATCTCTCAGTTTTAAAAATATATATACATCACATCTGAAGAGTCATGACCCTTCACCGTTCTGGTAAAACTGTTTACATTCTTCAACAGAGTTTAAAATATATAATTGTGTTGCCTCTTAGAAAATTAAATATCTTTTACATAGTTATGCATTTGATTTTGTTTTAATACCTTACCGGCCTTCAATATTTCGCTCCCTATGGCTTTCACTATTTTTACCACTCCACCGTGGGTTTGAATTTTCCTCCCGTGGTAACACAGCGACCGACCCCTTTTTGACTGTCACGACCTCCAGTTCATTCACTGCACTACTGCGGACTTCCTTTTATCTAATCATGGTATCACTGTATCCATCTTCACCAACCACTACACTTACTATCTTTTCCACTCCCGTTTCCTACCGTAGTCACCACAGTCAATCAGATGACCACCTACAGTATCGTAGTAACCGCATCGCTAACTGCTAGTCGTTAACTATCACCTTGTTGGCGCCACTTACAAATTGTTTCCTCCATCCATCATTTACCAATCGCTCGCTAACCCTATCACTGCGCTACCGTGGACAAGGTGATGTCCCCCTGTGGTATAGCGGTATGGGTTAATGTAACTCCCCAAGTCGATATTGCTAACTACTTGACTTCGATGACCATTTATCCCAGTCACCACGATCATTATTTTAGTAGCTATGGTATCGCGGTAACCTCTACTCATCCGCCACTTCACTGCCTCATTGTTCATCTAACCACCACTGCGATACTGTGGTCTGTGAGCCGACCCCCTACGGTACTATGGTTGGATGTCCTAACTATTTCTTGGCTGGTTACTCACCGCCCACCATAATACCATGGTCTATGTTTAGACCGCGTGCGGTGGCACAGTAAGCGCTTTGTGCCTGCCTGCTAAATGGTACTGCCATACCATAGGCCCATTATGGGAGGTTGTAGTAAGGTGGTAAAGGCTTATGAAATGCATATTAAGGAAGCGGTTAGGTATAAAATGGATAATGAAGTGGACGGGGATTAAAATGAATATTTTTTTATAAAAAGATAGGCAAATGATGGATTAAAATGGAGAAAAACTTTAGGGTTTTCATGGAAAAATTTTGGTTATAACATAGATTGTGCATCTTGTTGGGCAACTAATTTTGCTTGTGCTTTTTGAGCAACTAGTTGTGCAACTTGTTGGTTTTGGAGTGCCTTTTGGCAGGCAGCAACATGATGGATAAATGAATTTTTGATGTGTTTTGGAAGAGGTAGGGATGGATTGAGAATGGTATTGACTATTCTGATGAGTGGAACAGTCAAATTGATTGCTAGGGTTTGAGTGGTAGAGGGTGTGATTGAGATACTTGGTCCTTGAGACACTTGATGGACGATGGTTGTGTTGACTGTTGGGGTTGTTTGGATGGTTTCCATCTGTTGTTGTGATATAGATGGAAAAATGGGAGAATTTGATATGATGCTTTGACTTATGAAGGGGGTGTTGCTTGGATTCGGTTGATTGGTGGTTGTTAAAGGGGGAAGGCCCATTCCTTGATTTTTTGGTTGATAGATTTGTAAGTTTTAATTTTGATTTAAATATACCAAAGGGAAAGCTGTTCAAAAATTTAGATTGGGCATGCTCACTTTTGTTGTACCATTAAGGTTTGAAGGAGATAATGATTTCATGTATGGTTTGTACAAATGCAAGTTTTTCAAATCAATTGGCATCGTAAGCCTTAGATAGTTTGGCTGAATTGGATTACTCATGATGGATGAATGAAGTTTATATTCCATGTTCCTCTTGTGTTTTGACCTTGATGACCTCTGAGGGGTTTATGATGAATGATGAGATGAAGGATGAAATGGGTGAATGATACGAGTTTTCAAAATTTTAAGAACTTTGGATCAATGCTGGAATTTAGGACTTATTTTGATTTTGATTTTGATTGATGATAGTTTGATTAAGTGTGTTAAGTCAAACAAAGTGGTAGTGAACTTGTAAACCCTAGGAAGTTGTGTTATCCATGAGAATTTTTTTACAAGAGAATGATTTGACTAAGTGTGTTAGGCCAAATAAAGTGATAATGAACTTGTAAACCCTAGGAAGTTGTGTTGTCCTAGAGTAAACTCGTACACAAAAGGATAGTTTGACTAAGTGTGTTAAGTCAAACAAGATGATGTTATTTTTTTCCTAAAATTATAGCATAAGTGAGATGGGATTTGATTTTGATGGTTGAAGGATGGATGAGAATGATTGATTTTGATCCTAAATGAGCCTAGGAGGAACGTTTTTACAAGAATTTTTTTTTTAAGAACATTCTTTTCTCTAAGAACATTTCAAACCAAAAGACTAATGTTTTCTCAAAATATCGTAAGACAAAAGATAAACCAACACATGTGTGGGGTTCAATTGATTTTATCTTGGTTAATGACTTTCTTTTTTACCACATCCACTTCTTCATTATATTTTTTCAAACTTAATTTGCAATGTCCTAATTTTCTTTCATCCCACAAAGTGCATTATGTGGAAATCAAGAAAATCAAGGCAATAGTTCCCTAATGTTGACTTGAGTGAGAGGAAATTGCGACTAATTCCAAATACTTAGAAGCCTCTAAGGATGAAATCCCTAGGGAAAGCATGAGCATTTGAATTCATCAAAGTTATTTGCTTCCCCTAAAGGGTTTAAAGTTTTGAAGATCTTGTGAATGTTTGTTTTTCCAATGTTTCAAGACTCAAGCAAAGTGTTTTTTGAGTCCAAGAGCATGCACAATCCTAGGCTGAAAAGAAAATATTTGTTGAGTTCTCACTTAGATTTTACTCCAGTTGTGCATATTCAGTGTGGATGACTAGATGCTTGACGACACTAGCTCCCCTCCATGACACACACATCTCAGGTCAGCCAAGCATCAATATCCATGAATCTCCCATGGCATACTTTTCATATCTACAATAGACCCACATGTATATGTGGAGCGACTTTAGAGGACATGAAATCTTGCAGCAACAAATAGATTAGGATTTTTGAATTTGCTAAACAAGGGGTTTTAATGCAAGCATTTTGTTTATGGGGAACTATCCATGCGGTGAGAGACCATTTTTTCCCTTCTCGACGGAATAATCCTCATGATTCTTGAACTTTCCTCGAGAATCCACACTTATATACCAGTTGGAAGTTACTTGGCTTTAGTGTGTTCCTGGTTGGGTCATTCCCTTGGGTGACCAATTTTTCCCACAAGGCAGGCCCCCTAAGATAAACAAAATTGATCAAGCATATCTCATAATTCAATTGACATTCGTTGAAAAATAAAGGGAGAACACTCACAATATGCCACACTCACACTTGCAAGATTTGTTCAATTGTTAGGTACCCAAATTGAAATATGGAGGAAATATTTTATGCAACTTAATGTCACAAAAAATACTTTTGATTATCAAGATCACTCTGAAGCATGAGAGAAGCGCATACGCCTTTTTAAATGAAATTACTTTGCAAAAGAATTTACAAGACACAAAAGCACATGTTCATTTTAAATCCTCCAAAGAAATAATGAATTATTTTTAAGCACCAAAGGAAATGTGAGATTTTCCTTGTTAAATTGTTAATCCTTAAACCAAATCTAGTGATTTTATCATAAAGTTCTCTTAAGCCCTTTTTTACAAAGAATTGAAAAGCTTTTGTAATGTTCCTTTTAGAGCCCAAAAGAAATTTAGTGTCCTAAAAGCATGAAGGTAATCAAATACTTAGAAAGGGATTTTAAGCTCTCCCAAAGTGTTTAAAAAAACTTAATACAATGAGATAGTGATAGCATAGAGAACCCTTGGCCTTCATTTTCCTTCCTTCACTTTTGATCAAGAAACTTCCTTTTTTTTTGGCAAATTTCAAAAATTGTTAGATTTTTCCATTTTTGGTAATTTTGCATGCATGACTTTGAGAGTCCAATTTTTCCCAAAAAAATTCTAGAACTAAGATAGGATGAATTTCCAACTAACATCCTAAATTTGAAACATGAACTTCGAGTTATTAACAAAAATGACTTTTAAAAAACTAGAAAAAAACATTAAATTGGCATTTTGAGGGCCAAGATGAAAGTTTCAAGCCCCAGAAATGTGCGAAAATGGCCACCGATCCACTCAAGGTTGGTTGGCAATCCACATGCCATCTCATAATGAAATCGCCTGTAAAATTTCAGCCAAAACCCACATCTGAGTCAAAAGTTATGACCTCGGGAAGTTCCTACATCACAAAAAATGTTTAAAATTATCAAAAATTTGCCTTTACCCAACTCCAGCTGCGCAATCCATAGGTCCAGCACAGTTTGTGAAGGATAGGGGTACAATATAGTTTTGTTGATGACTAAGAGATGTGCTTTATAGAAAAATAGTGACCATGATTGCAACACTATTTGACCCAGCAGAGCAGTTTGGAATTAAGAAAATCTGTGACACAATTTGAAATTTGAATTTTGTGGGTGTGAAGACTCTAGTGGCATAGTTTGGAGTTTGAAGTGGTGAAATATAATGTCATTGGACTGATAGCAGTGCATTTTGGCACTGCTTGACAGTCAACAGTTGAGTTTTTTGGAACCTACAAAAAAAACACAAAAACCACAAAAATTTCCAAAAAACTATGCTTAGAACTTGAGATCTTCCCTACTTCTAGCACCAAAATGTGAACCCCAATCCTAGACTTGCACAAAAATGAGAAACAACCACATAATTAGATTCAAATGCAAGTTAGAACAAGGATTCCCCATGAAATTCATCTACAATGCTCAAATAGAAAGAAAATGAAGAACAAAACAAGAAACTAAGTTAAATTATATCTAAGCAATGCAAACACTCAATCCAATGGGTGAGTTGGTGTCAATTATTTGTAGAAATCAGCCCTTTCCCAAATCCTTTGTAAGATTTGATGATTTTATCCACTTGATGGTGAAGAACAATGATGAACTCCTTGAAAAAACCTGCAATAAGCTAGCTATGGTGATGAAAAATGCTCAAGAAATGATATGAAATTGCTCTAATGTGAAGATAATAACTTTGCATTCAAATTGTGGATGAAATGAAGTATAGTAGAATTGATTGGATTGTGGATGATATTGCAATAGAGGAGGCCTCTATTTATATATTTGAAGAATGGAAGATTGAAGGATTTGGGTGAATGTGGGATAAAAGACCAACCAATGAGAGAAGGCCACTTGTCCACATGTGATTGGAGGAATGAGCACATTTTGGTCAATGTGCATGTTAAATTCTACTGAATTCAAATTTTAAATTTGAATGTGACATGTTGGAGGGAGAGAAGAATGGATTTAATATCACTTGGCTCAAGGAAAAAGGACTTGTAAGGTGAAATAAATTCCTTGTTGGAAGGACTAAGTCCACTTGGATTTGAATTCAAATTTGAGGTAATATTTCTCTTTTATGCCATGTTGAGAGAAAATAGACAATTTAATAAATCAAAGTAATTGATTTATTGTGCAAGTTGCATTCTCTAGACGATGTGACACAGTTTAGGATTAAATTAATCATAGGTTAACTAACTTAATGAGGAATCAGGAGATGTGTCAATTTAGACTTAAATTTATGAATTGATCTAAATGAAATAAGGTTTAATTTATTCAATTTAATAAGAGGACTTTAGATATTTGATTTAAATAAAATAAATTATTTAAATGAACAGAGATATAAGGTTAATTAAATTAAATTGATTAATTTAACCAATAGAGGAGAAAGACCTAATCAAATAAATAATAATTTATTTAATTAACAGATGAAAGGTAATGATAATCTAAGAGTATGGTTCAGGATGAAACGATGGTAGTAGTTAGGATCAAGTGTGTAGGATCAACTTGTATATTTTTTGTGTCTACAGGTGTGTTTGTGATCAAAGATTTTCCTTTGTGTGTTCGAAATTTTCATGTTCTTCACCGACATGATGGTGGTAGTGTGTTGCAGATCCGTATGGATTAATACTTTATTGTTTGACATATTTGAGGATGTTGATTTAGGTATTCATTATGTTGTGACCGACCTAAGTTGGTGTGCATTAAGATTTGTTCATGAATTGGGCCGATAGTTTTAATTTATTCTTTATTTGTGGGTGACAGAGTTGTTGATGTAGATTCATGTAGTAGATATATAAGAATGATTGTTTCTTCATTGTGTATAATGTGAAGTGTGCAAGTGTGTGGTGTGTATGTGAAATGTGAGAATAAATATCATATCATTTGATTGTAGAGAATAGTGTGAAGAAGATTAAGTGAAGTGTGAAGAAGTTTTTTTATGCCTAACCAAAACTATCTTTAAGTTTTTGTAGAAGATAATTTCTTAGTTCAACCTCATCACATGGATTTAATCTAATTATTTTAGGTAAGGTAGTGACCCTTCCCTTTGAGCATCGAGCTTTAGGCAGTGTGCCTAAATGCATGTGCATTCCCTATTCATTTATTTCATTATACTTCTAGCAAGGTGTAATCTTGTGGACTAACATCCACCATAGTTTTTCCCCTAATAGGGTTTCCACATTTAGAATCTTGGTGTTCATGTGTCTCTGATGTTTGTTGATTTATTCTTTCACTCTTAATTATTAGATCTATGATTAAAGGTTGATTAAGGTTGAATAATTTTAAATTCTCTAACAACTGATTCACCCACCCCTCTTAGTTATCTATCCTTGTTTTGCCAACAATTGGTATCACAGCTAGTTCCTCTGAAAAAATTTAATATCTTGAGGTGATCTGAGATGGCATCATACAAGAAGGATAGTCCTAGATTCGATGGTACAAACTACTCTCTATGGAAAGTTAGAATGGAGTTTCATTTTAAGTGCATTGGTGATTCTTTCTAGAAGATTACAAAGAATGCATATACAATTCCATGGAATGGTCCCTCTACTGTTGATGAGATCAAAGAAACCAAAACTAATACCGGGGCTATAGAAGCATTGCTAAGTGCTTTGATAGATTTAGAGATGACAAATGTAATAGGTCTGAACACTACACATGAGATCTAGAAAAAATTGGAAACAATGTATGAAGGAGATGCACTAGTGAAATTTGCTAAGCTAAAAAGTTTGAAAGGCAAGTGGGTGATCCCACAAAGCTGGTTTACAATTTCAGAAAGGAACTGATTTTTGCTGAAATCACATATTTTTATAAAATATAATGATTTAATCCTTTAAAATTTCTATTTTAAGGATTCCAATTGAAGAGGGTTTGATCAAACCACCTTATATCAAACCCCCTTGGATAGAACCTCACTAGATTTAAACTATACCTATAAATGAGTCTCCTTTGCACCTATCAAAATGTTGTTAAAAAATCACTTTTGATTTACCTTTTGGGGGATTAAATGAGTTCATTTAAAATTTATTTCAAATTATTATAGTATTTCTCGAAATGAGCTATCCCATGAATATAATTTTAGTATGTTTTGGTTTTATTATGTATGTGTTTTTTTAGTTTTATTAAACATGGGTTTTTCACCAAAAATCAAGCTCTCTCTTTTGCACATGTGGAAAAATAGAAAATTATCAAAATATATATTTTTTAAATATGTCCGTGTTGGGTATTGATGTCCTTGATCCATTAAAAAAATAAAATTGAATTTTGATACATACATAAAAATTTATGTTGTATATAGTCCACCAATGTCTGAATTGCAATTGGTTTGACTTTGAAACTCTATTAAGGAAAAAATATTCAATAAAAAACTATGAGACTAAGTGAAAGTGCTATTTATCATAGGTACAAATCTAAATTCGAAAAAATTGGAATTTTATCCTTCATACAAAAAATGTTATGTTGTATACAGTGAGTGTCACTTTTTAAAAATGATATTTTCTGAAAAAAAGCAGTTTTCATGGGAGATGGAAAAAGAAGTGCAATATTATTCCAAAAAAATTGAAAAAAATATTTTTAGAATCTACAGAAAAAAATTTATGAGACTCTTGTTTTCATCATCTTCAAATTCCTCATTGCTTAGCTGCTATAGGTTCTTGAATGTGAAGATTTAGTTAAAAATAATAATTACAGGGTCCAGTTTGGCCAAAAATTGTAAACCACTATTGTGGGATCACCCAAGTGCGAGAACATGAAGATGAGTGAAGATGTGAAAAAAAATCTTTAATGCAAAATGTAAATGAATTAGTGATGGGCATTAGATGTGTCAGTGGAACTTTGGAAGAAGATGAGATTGTGGCTAAAATACTTGGATTTGTGCCTACTTCTTACAAAACAAAAGCTCATGCTATTGAAGAGCCCGGGATAGTAAAACATGTAACAAGAGACATGTTGATTGGAAAAATTGTTGCCTTTGAGTTGATTGAATTTGGTGAATATTCTCCTAAGACAGAGTCTACATTCAAAGCTACTATATCCAAAAAAAGCCAACAGATATATGATCCGGGAGAAAGCTCCAAGAAGACATTCAAATATGAAGATGAAATGAAACTAATTGAAGATGAAATGAAATTGATTGAAGATGAAGAAAGAGATCTAGAATAACTGGAAGCACTGATTGTGAAAAGGGAATCCAAAGGACAAGGTAATTATAAGGGAAAGTTACCTGTTAAATGTTTCTCTTGCAATAAAATAGGTCATTTTGCATCAAGGTGTCCTAAAAGATTTTCTAAGTATAAATCTAATAAGACTAGATTTCAAAAGAAATGTTATTATGTTGAAGGATTTACTGATGATGAATCTGATAAAGAAACAAGAAATGAAGATGAATGGGTATTCATTGCTACCAATTAAAATGGTATGGTGTCCACTGAATCAACTAGTAATCAGAATATTGAGAAATCTCTTGCAGCCAGGATCATTGATAAGGATGAGTGGGTGATTGATAGTGAAAACTCACATCATATGACTGGTGACAAAATAAAGTTTTTAATCTTGGAAAAATATGATGGTGGTGTTGTAAGATTTGGAGATAAAAATGTTGGTATGATTTGTGGTAGAGGCACTATTTCTCTTGGTGGTAAATGTAATATTGATGATGTTATATATGTTGAAGTTTTGAAGCATAATTTGTTGAGTGTTAGACAAATGGTTGACAAAGGTTACAATCCTCAGTTCAAAGATGGTAAGTGTAGGATATTAGGAAATTCTGGAAATGTGATTGGTTCAGGTACAAATACAAGAGGTAATATTTTCCACTTAAATGCTGCTAGTGAAAGTTGTTATATTGCTCAAGTTGATGTAAGTTGGTTATGGCATAGAAGGCTATGTCATGTAAATTTTGATAACATTGTCAAAATAAGCTTCACATAAGTAGTCAGAGATCTACCTAAGTTAGTGAAGCCTACTAACACTATATTCAAGGAATGTCAGATAGGAAAGCAGACAAGAATTTCTTTTAGGAGCAAAAAATATCATTCCAATGGAGTACTAGATTTGGTACATACTAATCTATGTGGTCCACCCAGAATCAGAAGTCTACAAGGAGAAAGGTATTTTGTGTTGCTTATTGATGATTATTCTAGAATGGTATGGGTTTCTTTCTTAAGAGAAAAACATGAGGCATCAGAGAAATTCAAAATATTCAACTATATGGTAGAGAATGAGACAGGTTTGAAGATCAAATGTTTGAGATCAAACAGAGGTGGCGAGTTCACTTCCTCAGAGTTTGATTCATTTTGTGAAGATCATGGAATAAAAAGACAGTTATATGTTCCTCGTACCCCACAATAGAATGAAGTTGTTGAGAGAAAGAATGGAACAATTTTAGATGCTACCAGAACTATGATTTTGGAAGGTAATGTTGCTCATTTCTATTGGAGAGAATTTGTAAGCACTAATGTGTATACTATCAACCGGTTGAATGTCAATAATAATTATGATAAGACTCCTTTTGAGTTGTGGTTTTTTTATAAGCCTACTATTAAATATTTCAAAATATTTGGAAGTAGATGTTATATCAAAAGAGATGAAGATATAGGAAATCTTGAAGCTAGAAGTGATGAAGGAATCTTTCTGGGTTACTCTACGAAGAGAAAATCCTACTGGTGTTACAATAAAAGATTAAATAAAATGGTTGAAAGTGCAAATGTCAAAGCTGATGAAGACACTATCTGATAATCCAAGTATTGTGGATATGATTCAAATGACTAAAAATATAGTACTAATAATGGAAAGAATGTGCATACATAGAATCAAGTTCAAAGTGTTTTGGTGGATCGAGAAAATCATGAAGGAGAAGATAGTGGAAATGCAAAAGAAAGAACAAAAGAACCCAAAATTCCAAGGTATGTAAAGTGAAGTCATTCTGAAAATCAGATCATATGAGACAAGAACAAAGGTGTGCAAACTAGAAGAAGGATTGCAAAAGAATATTATCTAATATCTAAGACTGAGCCTACCAATTTCAATGAATCATGTAAATATGAATATTGGATGGAAGAAATGAAGGAAGAACTGATGCAGATAGAGAAAAATGATACATGGATTCTTGTTCCTAGATGTCAAGACAAAAATGTTATTGGAACCAAATGGGTCTTTCAGAATAATTTGAATGAGCAAGGTGAAGTAGTTAGAAACAAAGAAAGAGTGGTATGTAAAGGATACTCATAGATGGAAGGTATTGACTTTAAAGAAGCCTTTTCCCCTATTGCTAGAATTGAAGTTGTAAGGTTATTTCTTTCTTATGCTACTTTCAAGAATTACAAAGTCTATCAAATGGATGTAAAGTCAGCATTCTTGAATGGTGAATTAGAAGAAGTTTATGTTGAGAAACCAGATGGATTTGAACTGACTGATGAAAAATACATGGTTTGTCAATTGAAGAAAGCACTATATGGACTCAAACAAGCCCCAAGAGCATGGTATGCTAGACTAGATAAATATGTGTTGAAACTAGGATTCAATAAAGGCACTGTTGACAACAATCTATATTTCAAGCTCGATCAAGATAAAGAATTGATAATTGAAGTCTTTATTGATGATATTACTTTTGAAGGTGATGATGACTTATGCATGAAGTTTTTTGATGAAATGAAAAGTGAATTTGAAATTTCAATGATAGGAGAACTGAAATTCTTTTTAGGATTTCAAATTACTCAGTTAGATGATGGAATCTTTATTTATCATTCCAAATATGTAAGAGAGTTACTGAAAAAGTTTAGCATGGAAGAATCAAAGCCAATTAGTACACCCATGGTAACCGAATGCAAGCTAACATAGAGTGATGATTCTCCTATGGATAATCAAACAAGATATAGGTCAATGATTGGTTGATTCCTTTATTTGACTCAGACCAGACCAAACATTATG
Source organism: Sequoiadendron giganteum (assembly GCA_007115665.2). NCBI lineage: Eukaryota > Viridiplantae > Streptophyta > Pinopsida > Cupressales > Cupressaceae > Sequoiadendron > Sequoiadendron giganteum. Next base: position 696,213,252 of record CM021100.1, on the reverse strand, counting down.
AATGTTGTGTGCATGGTTGCTAGATATCAATTTGATCCAAAGGAATCACATGTGACTACAATAAAGATAATTTTTAGATACTTAAAAGGAATAATTGATTTTGGTCTCTGGTATCCTAAGGATGATGATCTTACTCTAAATTCCTTTACAAATGTAGATTGGGTAGGATATGTGGATGATAGGAAAAGTACAAGTGGTGGTGTATTCTTCTTAGGGAATAAGTTGGTGTCTTGGCTAAGTAAAAAGCATAACTCCATTTCCTTATCTACTATTGAGGCATAATATATTGTTGCTGCAAACAACTATACTCAAGTGTTGTGGATGAAGCAGATGCTAAGAGATATTAGAGTTGAGTCTGATGAGCCTATTGCCATATTTTTTGAAAATTCAAGTTCCATAAACATTTCTAAGAATCTAGTGCTACACTCAAAGAAAAGACATATATCTATCAAGTATCACTTTTGGAGAGACAAGTTGAGTGATAAATAGGTTAGATTCGAATATGTACCCACTAAGTTGTAGATATATTTACTAAATTGTTTCCTAAGGATACTTTTGAGTATCTCAAAGGCAAGTTAGGGGTGATTTTCCCTCTTAAACTAAACTAAGATACAATTCTTTGCATCAATCCATGCACCTACAATCAAATATTGTTTTGGATTGATGTTATGGTGGTTGCTACTCAGGGGGAGTAGTCAGATGATTCAGATGATATGTGGTTCAGAGCTTGTGTATCTTTTCCATTGATGTCAAAGGGAGAGAAGTATAATGTGAAAAATAAAAGTCATGTACTATAAGGGGAAGAAGTGTAAGGGGGAGAAGTGTAGAGAAAAGGAGGAGAAAAGTATTGTGAGAAGAGTTAGTTGTGTTGATGGTATTTTTCACATCATGCATTTCCATCAATGCCAAAGGGGGACATTGTTGGATATTGTGCTTGTGTTTTTGATATGTGGTTGCCATTGATGTCAAGACTATTAGCATTGATGATTCTGAAGGTTGTATATGTCGAGGATATTGAGAAAATTGTAATAAATATATTGTAGGCAGTCTATGAAGCTAAGAAGGCTAGAGTGATGCAAATTTTTGTACGTTGATCTTTAGAAGGTGTGCAAATAGTTTGTTGTTGAGCTTATCTAGTATTTTTTTTGAAATTTTTAGAGGTGTGCAACAAGAATTGAGAAAGTTACAATTTTTTGTGTTGCTACAATTATTCAATTATTGTAGTAGGTTTTTCTAGAAGATTTGATTATAATTTTGATGAATTGAGTTGTTGTGTACATTCCTAAGATGTTCAGTGATGTTTCTAGATCATGCTATATCATTTTTAACATCTGAGTTGATTGGTGTGTTTATGATCGAAGATTTTCCTTTGTGTGTTCAAATTTTTCATGTTCTTAGCCGACATGATGGTGGTAGCATGTTACGGATACTTATGGATCGATCCTTTATTGTTTGGTGTATTCAAGGATGTTGATTTAGGTCTTCATAATGTTGTGACTGACCTAAGTTGGTGTGCATTAATATTTTTTCTTGAATTGGGCCAACAATTGTAATTTATTCTTTATTTGTGGCTGACAGAGTTGTTGATGTAAATTCATGTAGTGGATATATAAGAATGATTGTTTCTTCATTTTGGATAATGCAAAGTGTGCAAGTGTGTGGTGTGTATGCAAAATGTGCAAATAAATATCAGATCATTTGATTGTAGAGTAGAGTGTGAAGAAGATTGAGTGAAGTGTGAAGAAGTGTTTATGTGCCTAACCAGAACTATCATCAGGCTTTTGAGGAAGCTTATTTCTCAGTTCAACCTCATCACATGGATTTAATATGATTATTTTTTGTAAGGCAATGAGCCTTCCCTTTGAGTAGTGAGCTCTAGGCAATGTGCTTGAATGTATATGCATTCCCTATTCATTTATTTCATTATACTTCTAACAGGGTATAATCTTGTGGACTAACATCCACCGTGGTTTTTCCCCTAACAAGGTTTCCATGTATAAAATCTTGGTGTTCATGTGTCTCTGATGTGTTGTTGATTTATGCTTTCACTATTAATTATCATATCTATGATTAAAGGTTGATTAAGGTTGAATAAGTTTAAATTATGTAACAAATGATTCACCCCCCTCTCAGTTCTCTATTTTTTTTTTGGACAGTACCAAGAATTCTCGTACATGATATACTAGATCTCCTACTCCTTTGTACTTTCTATCAAATATGGGTATCTCAAAGTTTTTTGGAAAGGGTAGTGTCATTATGGAATGATCAAATGGGAATGGGAAACTTTCCTATATGGTGTAGGTCTTCTTCTATTTCCTATCTACATATCTACTATTTTTTGGGTGACAACATCTAGCTTTAGTTCCATCTTTGTTTTGGGTATCTGTGTTTGTGAAGGTTGTATGTGATAACCTTGTTGTCCTATCAGGTTTTGGTTATAGATTGGGTGTTGTGAAGGTATAGGACCTTGATAGACATATGGGGTGTAAGAAGGTTAACTCCTTGTTGTTTGGGTGGAACATATGGAAGGCTTGTTTGATGATGCATTGGCGGGAAACCTTGTTGTTGGGGTGACTGAATTAGGGCGCTTTGTGGCACACCCTATTGGGTAGGACTAAAATGAAGGTTACACTAGTGATGCATTGGTGGGACACCTTATTTTTTGGATGACTGATTAAGGGTTCTCTATGGCACATCCTACTAGGTAGGACTAAAATGAAGGTTGCCCTGAAGATGCATTGGTGAGACACCTTGTTGTTGGGATGATTAATTGAGGGACCTTTGTGGCACACCCTCCTAGGTAGGACTAAAATGAAGGTTACCCTGATGATGTGTTGGTGGGACACCTTTTTGTTGGGATGAATGATTGAGGGCACTCTATGGCACACCCTACTAGGTAGGACTAAAATGAAGGTTACCTAGACGATGTGTTGGTGGGACACCTTGTTGATATTATTGTTGGTTCGGAAGGGGACCTTGTATTCAACCTTTTTGAGGATACTAATTATTCTGAGGATCCTATGTTCCACCCTGTTGAATATATCAATTATTTTGAGGGTGGCCTTGTGTTCCACCTTGTTGAAGATACTAGTTATTATGAGGGGGCCCTTATGTTCCACCCTGTTGAAGATACTAGTTATTCTGAGGGGGACCTTGTGTTCCACCCTATTGATGGTACTAATTGTTCTGGGAAGGATCAATGCTTGATGTTTTCTGAGGTATATATTGAGATGGCCCCCTTGGTACATTTGTGCTACTACTGCTTGTTCAACTTGATTCAATTTTCTGAACAAGGGGTTCTCTTTGGGTTGATTGTTATTTTGTGAGAACATAGGTGGCATATTCAGCATCTCTAGAGGTTGGGTTATTTGTCTCACAATCAATTTTTCCCCTAAGGGAATAATATTGGGGTCTTAAAGAGCTTCCATGTTGAAATCCATGAGTAATTTAGCACCACTTTATGCCAACTTGAAGAAGTAGGAGTTCGGGCCCTTTCTTAACAACCTATCCATTAATTTTAGAACCCTAGGGTTGTTAGAATGTTCAAACAATTCCTCCTCATTTATCTCTTCTTCATTGTTTACCTCCTCTATAATCACTTGGTTTGGGTCCTGGGTACCTTTTTCCAGAACCTCCTTTTGTTTACAGATTATTTATTCCTCAATGAAAGTGTCTCTGTATACTGGTCTCTTCTAAGGAGTTTCAAGGTCACTTGGCCTATAGCCCCACGGGCTACTTTCATTGTTCATGGTGTTTGTTTATGGGATACTGGTGGTATTCTTGTTAGCTTACACCTTTTTCCTATGTTGTGATCTCATGGTTGTCATAAACAACTTGGGTCTCCTATGGGAAAGTGGTGTACTCTCTAGTTTACTCAAATTCTAAAGAACCGATGTTATCCTAAATATGGGTATGTAAATCCGGTTCTTTCCTCTAGAGAGGTTCAGTATCATGGAAAAGACTAGTATTTTGACCAAATAAGAACATATATAACTCTAGATTGTCCTTGGAAGCATTTCTATAAAAAAATTCTACTAATTTATTTCAATTTTTATGTAGCACTAGGAGGTTTTTCTTGAGAGCCTTTGGACTCAGATGCCTAAGTCTGAAATGATGACCTATGGATTTTATCTTAGGAATTTTGACCTGTGTCAGATCATGAAGGAAATAACTAGTTGACTCAAATTCTAAAGACCTAATATTTCCTTATAGGTTATGTAAGTTACTAGAATTGTTGGACAAAACCCGAATTCTAAAAATAGTAGAAGGAATACAAGTTTGGATTGTTCCTAGAAGCTCGTTTGTAGAAGTTATATACCAACCTAGTTTTGGTTTTGTGAAGTGTCCAAAGGTGTTTCTTGAGAGCTTTCAGACTTAGATGTCTGAGTCTAAAATTATGACCTATGGTATTTACATTAGGGATCTTGACCTTACATGAGATCATGAGGGGATAATTATTTCCAAGCGGGTGGTGGTAATATGGGTCTCTCTGTTGCTATATCAGCTTTCTCTTCCTCTTCATTTGGGACAATTGATGTGGTGAGAAACTTGTAGGGTGTTTTGTTCTCCTAAAAAATGAAGGTTCTTAAGATTCTTATGATGTCTATTTGTTCACCTTTGATATATGTGAGACTAGGCTGAATGATCGGTGCTACAAGATCTGAATGTTGAACTGGGGAAGTTGGTCACCAAATGGTCATAAATTTTGGTGATGTTATGGGATGGTTGTTGTGAATCTCAAGACCCTGGTTTTGAGTGTTGTTTTGGAATGATACCAATTCTTTGGGAATCAAAATTTTGAAGAACTAAGGTCTATATTCCACTTCCTTATCTAGAGGATATGTTGCGAGAAAGTCTACTTGTACTATCTGTGAGTCCCAAGTAACTATTGATATCATGAACATCTGAGTGGAGGAATGACCTTAATGGTTTGTTTGATTTTAATTTCAAATAGGTAGGATGGAAATAATGGATGTGGGACTATCTAACCTTCTATCTTTCCAATTGTTTTGGTTCAAACATTGATCTTGTGAACAACTCTTTCTCAACTTTTTCTATGTGCTTTGAAGTATGGAAAGTTATAAGACAACACTTGGACTGACTCAGCAAGCATGGACTTATGTGACCTTCATGTCTATAACTTAGGTTGTGAAATCACAACACCCAATCCATAGTTTCAAAATGTTTACTTTGATTAATGTACCCTAAAATCAAAGCCAGAATGTTCATAAACCTTTAAGGAGAGATCCTTTGAAAGGGGTACAAACATAAGGCTTCTTTCATAAGTGTGCACTAAATCAAAAGGTTTGTAGTTTAACCATCTCGTTCAATGTTTGTTTTGAATATGTTCTCTTTATTTAAATAAAACACAAAATTTGATGTCATTTTTTTTGAATGTAATGCAAAAATTTTAACATAAACTATCAATTATAACCCTAGGGGATAGACACCATTCTCTTAGGTAGGCTTGTCTCATGCTCTGAAGAGACGATTTTACATGCAAATTATGGCATGGGCCTGTATTTGGACATGGCAAGTAACTTCTTGAAAGTAAATTTTGATGCACCACTTTCAGAGAATTTTTTTGGATAATAGGGTGGCTTCTAAAACAATTTGGTTCTTAGTGATAACTGTGAACACAAAAAATATGTCACTCACCCACTGGCCACTTAAGGCTCTTTAATCTTTCCCATTCCACTTAAGATATGGGATTAGGTGGAGTTTGTTGTAAGCATGGCTTGAATATACTTTCTTACAAGTTCACAACCTTTAATATAGCCTACCAGTAAATGTGCTTTTATACCTTGCAATGAGCTCTCCAAAGCGGGATGTATCTCAAGGCAGTCCCCCTCTTTAAGGTAAACATTAAAAGTAAAGTGAAATGATCAAAAACATTCTTTCGCTCACCCAAGATCACCAAAAGGTGTGAGGGGAGAAGATAAAACACTTTATCTTTGCCAATCAATGAATGCACAGTGAACAATCCATAGAAAATTGATTCATTTTAAACACCTCAAGCAATGTTACCCCCAAAAATTTGTGGGTAAAGTAGAAAAAAATTCTTTTTAACTTGCACCAATACGAAATGTTCAAGACATCAAGAAATTAAGATAACAATGATGAAATATCATAAAGAAACATTTGTTCATTTTTATGAGCTCCAATAGAGGTGTTTCTAAGAAAGGCAATCCTTGTCCTATCTTGGTCAACAAATGTAAAACGTGCCTGTGTCAACAAAATGAAAAATGTTTTCACTCTTTTTATGCACCAAAATTTAAAGGTTCCTACTTATGAAAACATGAAATGTGTTCATTTTTAGAGCCCAAAACTGAAGTTTTTTTGGTTCTTTTTATGAGCACCAAACAAAAAATCCTAACTTAGAAAGCTTAAAATTGGTTCATTTTAACAACACCAAAGTCAAGTGTGAGTTTGGTTTTTTTCATTTTTAGAGCACCAAATGAAATTTCCTAAGTTAAAAAATCTTAAAATTTATTTATTTTAACAACACCAAAATCAAAATGTGAGTTTTTTGTTCATTTTTAGAGCACAAAAATGAAATTTTCTAAGTTAATTAAAAGTAAATAAAAAACTAGGACCAATCATCTTCCCTACAATAAACATGTTAAAGTTATTGGAATCTTGCATCAAATTTGTCAATTCCTACTTACACATCAAAAAAAAAAAATAGTTAGTGAAGAAAAACTATTACAAGAGTGCAGGATCTATGCATTTGTCCGTCAAAATAACTGCTCACAATAGGAAATACAAATGTGTAGGAAAAAGATAACTGCACAATTTTAGAAACAAATGCTAAAAACCCAAGCAAACAAATGCTAACTCTATGAAAATACAAATGCGTAGGTTTCAAACAAAAGTGTCATTCCCATGAAAAATGTGTAGTTCTTCTGAAAAAAGTGTAATTCTTTTGGCAACTATGTAGTTTTCTTGATGGACAAGCACTTAGAATTTTGAGACAAGCGTCAGGTTTTATGGACAAGGATGTTAAAATTCTGTTAGAAGTGTTTCCGAGACCTATAGCTTCAAAATTAACTCAAATGAATGTTAGAGGAGGAGACAAGTGTCCCCTAGGCATGCAAGAATTTGTGAGGGTGAGAAAGGAAGTTAAATTATGATTCAAGAAGGACCAGAAAGCGATTTGAAAAAGAAATCTAATCTAAAACCAAAATGCACAAATCTAAAATCTAAAAACTCCTACCATACGAAATTGGACTATTCTATTGGAAACATGATGAGGAGCCTACTGATTACCAAATTGAAAATAAAAGATAGTGTCTACCATCCCATAGCGGACTGTATTCACTTGAAGTTGGATTTCTCTTATCACAATGAAGCCTCCAAATTTTGTGTTAAAAGTGTGGATGAATGCTTGTTGTGTTTGTTTGATCGAAGACAATGGTGAAGCTTTGTCAATAGTGTTCTCGACAACACTTCGTTGCTCAATATATGTTGATTCTCCAATCCTTTTTTGTGAGGAGAGAGGTTTGTTATATAGAAAATGACATTTGAAATGGACTATCAAGATTTTTTTAAAGAATATCCAGATCAATGGTCAAAGTGTGTTGGGAGGATTTAGACATGAGATAATTGTGCAAAGTTGATTGCAGAATTTGAGTGACTGGGAAATAGATTTTCCAGTTAGGGATGTGATTGATCAGTCAAGATTGTGATGGTTTAGTTAGGAATGTGACGTATTAATTAATAGAATACACAGATTAGTTAACAAAATAGATGGATTAGTTAAAGAACTAGATTGCTCAGTCAGCAATCATAATTTTCTTAATCAGAAAGTGGGTGGGGAATATGAAATAATTGATTTAATTCATTCATTCATTTTTGGAGTTGAACGTGCAAATCAAGTTTGACTTTTGCAAACAAAGTTGCATTAGTTTGATTTAATTTATTCAAATTTTGGAGGGAAAGTGTCATAATTAAATTATTTTTAATAATTTAATCCACTTAGGGTAATATGGTGATTTAGCGATGTAATTAAATAATTGGCATTATTTAATCAATCAGGATGAAATAAAGTGGGATTATGACTTTATTAAATAAATGAGATTTATTTAATTGGTTGAAATGATGAAATCTAAATTAATCAAATAAAGTTGTTTTATTTAATTAATAGAGGAATTAGGGTTTTGGGGACTTTATTAAATAAGTGAGATTTATTTAATTTGTATGAAATAATGAAAATGTGAATTAATTAAATAATGTTGCGTTATTAAATAATAAAGGAATTAGGGTTTTTGATGTCGTTTTGATGTGGTGTGATTTGGGATCGTTGTACGATTTCGAAATGATTTGAGACATTATGAGATAATTTTGAGATGTTTCAGGGTGATTCTGAGATGTTTTGAGACATTACAGGATGATTCTAAGTTGTTTCGAGATGTTTCAGGATGATTCTGGGTCATTTCAAGATGTTATGGGATGAATTCGAGTCATTCTCAGATGTTACAAGATGTTTTTGAGTCATTTTGAGATGTTACGAGATGATTCTGAGTCATTCTGAGATGTTACGAGATGATTATGAGTCATTCTAAGATGTTATGAGATGATTTTGAATCATTCTAAATTGCTACGGGATGATTCTGAGTCATTCTGAGATGTTAAAAGATGATTATGAGTCATTCCAAGATGTTATGAGATGATTTTGTGTAATACCCCTCCGTTTTGCTCTATTGTGCGAACTATGTTGTCTCCTCTTTATGCTTTAGCTTTGTGTTGTACTTGGACCATGTAATTGGTTACAGTTGATCACCGTTTTATTATGATGATACTATATTTTGATGTGATTATTATGACATGTTTGGAATCAGCATAAGTGTATATTTAAATTTATGATGTTTCATGCTTTCGATTATGCTGCTATGTTAGATGCAACAGTTAGAACTACTATATTGGTGAAGAGGACGGTATCGCATCACTCGCTTGTGAGTACCTTGCGATCTCGTGATTTCCTCTTCACGGTGTGCCTTATTATGACATATTGCATGTGGATATATTCTTTGTTCGCAAGTTGACAGGTACAGGACATCGACTCCACCTGGTTTCACAGGTTTGAGCATGTCCATTGCCAACAACATTCGATTGGGAGATAGTAGCTAGGATTTTCATGCCGAGTCATCACCCTAGTCGTAGAGTGTCATCGGTCCTAGTATGGTCCAGTTGTGCTATTTTGTTCTAATTGCCTGATTTCAGTTTATTTTGGAAGCTAGAATAATGTTAACAATGTAATTAAATTATTGAGTAATTTAATTTATTTAATAAATATTTTAATCTTATGGTAGATTTATTTATTAATTGATGAAGTTATTTATGTGGAAATGAATTACATTATTCATTTTGGAAATGCATGCAAATTTAAGTTGGAATTGGAAATTAGGAAAATTAATTAAAAGTCAATTTTGAAGTTTGAAAATTCAAAAAATTCAAAAATAGATATTTTCTATTTTCTGTTTTCTGGAATTTATGAGGGTTGTTGTAGGATGTTTGAGAAGGATTTGCTTATCTTTGAATTTCTTCACAAATTTTAAAAATGGAGTTTTGGGGAAAAATTGAAAAGAGAAGGGGAAGGTTGCTCAATTTTGTGGGTTTGGACAAAAAGCTCAAGGAATTTGTGGAGCTCAAAAGGGTTTCAAAGCAATAGCAGGAGCTTCAGCATACTTTAAGAGAAATAGGTTCTCATCTTGTTTAATTAAAATTTTGGCCGATTCAATATTGTTGTGTGAATTGGTGTGCAAAATAAATCTGTTTGATAACTTTGTTTTCAAATTGAATAAGTTTTTTTAAGGTTGGAAACAAAACTATTGTTGCAAATTGTTAATTCAATTTTTATTTGAAGTTCTAGCATGGTTGAATAGCTATTTACATATATAGATTCATATATAAATAATAGGTTTGTGATTTATTTTTATAATTTCATATTATAAGGTTATGCTGGAAATTTTTTATAAAAATAAAATTTGCCAAAATTTTATCTTTTTCCTAAGCCTGGTTGTGCCTTTTAAGGTTTTGGTTCTTTTTGTTTAAAAAAAAGGACAGTCATATTTGTTTGAAAAATTAAAAAAAATTAAAAAAATGAAAAAGGAGGGGTTGGGGCTCACCCCACCGCCACCCCCTTGGGAAGCGGCATGGGGGAGCGTGCCTAGAGCAACGACCGTCCATGGCTAAAGTAGACCGCACAGCCCGCGTGACCACTAGTGGTGGGCGCAGCCCACACCACCACGGGTGGTGGCCAGCTCCACCTCCTGCACCCTGTGCGGGTCTCTTCCGCTGCTCCTCCTTCGTTTGGTGGCACCGCCTCCTACGGCCGCCACAACCCTTCCACCACCGCCTGGTAAGGAATCCGACACCAGACCACTTCCCAGTGCTTGGTGCGAAGGCCGAGGTTCATGTGGCCCAACCCTAGGGTTGGCACATAAACCGAGGCCGACCTTAAGTCTTTTTAAAAAAAATTTAAAAAGATTCATATATATTATAATTTAATATTATAAATTTTATAATATTATAAATTTTATAATATTTTAAATGTTATATTATTATAATATTTTATTATCATGATATAATAATATATGTTTAAGTTATAATTTAGGATATTATTAAATGATTTTAATATTAGAATTTAATATAATATTAAATGATTTTAATATTATGTTTTAATATAATATTAAATGCTTTCAATAGGTCTAATATTATGTTTTATAACATAATTGTGAGATTTAAATAATAATAATCTCTTTAATGTTTTAACATTAGCATTTTGAATATGGGTATTTATTTGTATTATTACATTATTTAAATGGGGAATATTGTTTTGTATTAGAAAATGAGTTTAATTAATTGTGGAATCAATATTTTATTTAATCATGGGATTCGATTCATTGATGGATTGGTAATTATTTCTTGTATTCGAATGTTAATGTGGAAATTTATGGTTAGTATTATGTTCCCTTATTTGAAATGACATTTTGTTTAGTTTCATTCATTTAACGCACCATTACTGAATGTTAGTGAGGAAATGGGTTTAGTGAACCCAAAGTAGATTTGATTCTTGTCTTGGTATTGATCTACGTGCGTTATCATTTGGGAAATGTGGGTTTTAATATTTAACAAGTCTTCCAATTGGGATTTCAAGTTTGTGGGTTGTCATACTGTGTGTTCAACCTTAGATGGCCTTGGGTAGTGCATCTAACCAGTTTGTTCCCCGGTTATCATGAATGGGAGTGTATTGACTAAATGTCTTGGTTAGGTATGTGGAACCTTTATGTTGCACTTGAGTACCCTTGGGTTGTGGAGTTGTTCCACATGTCGTCATAGGGGAGTGGCTTGTAATGAGGGCCAACACATGAAGTGGTGCCAGGATAACTTATTGTAAGTTAGTTAATCCAGTGATAACTTAATTAACTGATTAGAGCATCACGTAGTATCAAACACTTAATAAGATAGTTATGCATCGCACAGGAACACAAGGGCTTGTATAGACTTGGGTTGAGACGAGAAGGCTTGGAATGGCAAGATCGTTATCTTGTCTCTATGAAAGATAACTAATTCTACATTGGTTTACATCAGGGGTCGAAAGTTGTTAGAGGTTACCAGGATAACCCGAGATGGGGGTCGGGGCCTAGGAAGACTCACCAGGATAACCTATGTAACATTGTGATGACACTTCTCCTAAGTCGGTAGTATGTTTGCATCAGTGATGCAATTGTTTATGTAATTTCTGGAAGCATTGTAACCTTGTGTTAGTGATGTCACTGTATTTATTTTAGTATGGTTATGTTAGCCTATGTCTTGAGGTAGGCGTCCTTGGTTAGAAATTTTGGTTACTATCTCCTAGCATGGGGGGTGGACCTTTGGGTTCCACTTGGTTGGGTGGAATGTGCACCTTACTCTATTGGGTTTTCTCCTTGTTCATGTGGATGAGACTTCTAGTTGGAGATCTCGTGGTTTTTGTTGCAGTTCTTACTTGTTTTCATTTCAATTACTCTTGTAATTATTACCCCTCTTGTTATCGAGGTGTAATTTGTAATTGTAACTCTATTTCATTGGACTTTCCTCATTCGGGGAATGAGTGTTGTAACCTTATTGTTTAATGAATGGTTTAATGCAACTGAAGGTTTTTATTATGCTTGTTGTAAAGTTATCTTTCTTGGAATGAATGTGTTATTTCTATTATTAATAATTGGCATGGTTTATATTCATGTTTTTTGTTGAGGTTATATATAACCTCTATCCCATAACCTTAGAGGTTGTTGGCAATAGTTAGTGAAATTACTTCTTATTTGTAATTAAACAAAAAAAAAAATTAGCCTGTTTAAGTAGTTGTTGCAACTTCCTCTAGGGTTGCGTGGTGGGGCGTTACATTTTGAGTCATTTTGAGATGTTACAGGATGATTTTGAGTCATTCTGAGATGTTATGAGATGATTATGAGTCATTTCTGAGATGTTACAAGATGATTATGAGTCATTCTAAACTATTATAGGATAAGTCTAAGTCATTTCGAGATGATTTTGTGTCATTCTGAGGTGTTATGGGGTGATCGAAGATTATGTTCCATATTGTTTGATGTTGTTTGAGGTTGTTCGATGTTGTTTGATGTTGTTCAGTGTTGTTTGATGTCATTTGTGGTTGTGTGATAGGTGTCAAGTCAATTTTACATGTCTACAAGCTATATCAAAACTCTAATATTTTAACACCCATTTCCTCCAAACATTTTCTTTTTTACTACTACCTACTAAGGGATGTATTAATTTCTTAAGTATATAGTCATTTAGACAAAGACTCAATTACTATTTTTATCTTAGATGTATTCTTCCTTTTTTCTCAACTTTTTATAGTGATGATTACATTATTATTAAGTTATCATAAGTTTAATTTATTCAAAAAATCATTCACTTGGATATAATTAACATAGTAAGATGTCCTTATTACTGCATAGCAATTTAAAGAGATGATACCATAGATGATGTTGCAGATATCATAGGCATTTCAATAATGTTAGGCTATAAACACAATCATGATGGTATCACTCATAAAAATAAACCAAATGTATTATTGATACCAAACACTATGAATGGTTTTGGTTTGCATAATTTATTTTGAAAAACTAAAAGTAAAAACAAAGCAATAACATTTCAAATTATATTCCATATATTACTTACAACTAATTTGATATATATTTACAAAAAATTTAAAAGTACCAAAGCTAAAATTATTTCAAAACTTCAATTGAAAAGAGACTTTACTATTTAAATTATTACCATCTATGCAAAAATACTATTTGATAATATATTTAAAAAAGCACTGAACTTCAAATTATATATCAAAACAAATTAGCTTAAAAAAACTATTAACAATTTAATTTATTAACTAAATCTATTGAATACAGATATTCAATTTGACATGTTCCATTTAAAATTCTTTGCTTTATTTTATTTATTTTAATTTTTATATTTAACAACAATTTACTAACCTAACAATCTTTGAAAATGTGCATGAGCGGGAATAAGAAGAATGAGCATGTAGTGTAATGATCTTCTATGAATGGGAAGGACATGATTCTTAAGGATGTGATTGTTCTCTCTCTGGACATGATGGGCTTTGGGTTTGTTGTGGTTTGTAGGCAACAGGTTGGGTGTTTTGGTGGGGACTATTCCTCTCTTCCGTCTAGAGATGTTGAGCGAGCTATTATGGGCTTTGTCCCTGGTGATGTTGCATAGGTGGATGTCCCACCTCCTACTCTAGTTATTGGGGGTTCTTCAAGTCAAGTGAAGTCCTTCTCTAAGGCTACTAAAGTGGGTGCTCGACCTCTTGCTCAGGCTCATGTTCGGCCTCTACTCTATTCTCGAGATTCCCCTGTATTGGTTTGTCAACTTGAGGTTGCTTAGAAAAAGGATTACTATTTGAAGCGGGGCATGGTCTACAAGTTTAATGGACTATAGACCTCCCTTCCTAATCTCCATGACTGGGTTTTCGTCTCCTAGAAACCAGTGGTCTCTAGGAAGATTGAGCTCTATCCTAGTGCAAGGGGTTTATTTTTAGCAACCTTCACCTCCTCCATAGAGCAAGAATGTGTGATGGATAGGGGGTGGATGTGGGGTATTCATTCACCATCCATCAGGCCTTGGTCTTGTTGTTTCAATCCCCTTACATAGCCATTGAACACTAGACTAGTTTGGGTCTGATTGTCGAATCTCCCTCTTCAATTTCGGAAGGATTCATGTTATGAAGCTATTGGAAACACCATTGGCCATCCTTTAATAATGGAATCTATGACTCGGGAGCTTGGGAATACTATGGTATCTTGTATATTATTTTATTTGGACATCTCCAAACCTCTCCATGGTGATGTAGTCTTATTGGTGGAGGAAAAACTTTGGAAGCAACTCTTAGACTATGAGGGTCTCCCCTTTTGGTGTAGCAGATGCTTTTATGTGGGTCATTTGGCCTCTATTTTCCCGCATGCCCGCTGCAAGGGCGCTACTACTTGGTGGAAGGATGATATTTTAGATCATATCACAATGGGTTCTCCTCCAAATTTTTATCCTATGGATGAAAACCCTCTTGAGTCTTCTTGGGAGCCTATGTCTGCTCCTCTTCTGACTATCCCTTTCATGGAGCCACTATTGGCTTGATCTACTAATTTTGTTCTATATGAGCCTTCCCGAACATTGTTGAATGCCTCTACTGGTCCATCGATTGATCATGTCTCCTTTCCTATGTTGTTAACTCCCTCATTGAGTGGTGGCTCATTTCCCATGGTGGTTGTTATGGATTCACTTCTCTCACCTCATTCGGTGGACTTGGATTTTGATTCTTCCTAGTTTGTTGTGCTAAGAAAGAAGAAAGGACTCCCTCGATCTTCTACATCTTTGCAACCTAGGGTTAAGGAAGTCAAATTGCTCCCCTCATATTCTGGGGTTGTCTATTCCTCGTCTATGGTTCGACGGTTATCTATTAGTTATTTATGTGTGTGGTCTATCCTCTTTTCCTAGTTCATTCTTGGTGTGAACTAGCTTCTTTTTGACCCATTGTGCTTTCTGTGTAAAGGGTACAACACCTTGAAAATGCTGCTTATTTTATCAAAAACAATTTACTAACATAAGATTCTTATGAAAGAAAATTATCCAAGTCCAAGTAGAAAAATAATAATTATAATCATGTTTTTTTAACTAGCTCTAACTACCATCCCTCTTCAATTAAATGCACAAAAAAGTATTATTTTCTACGTACCTTAAATATCTCATATTTTTTATCTATTTAAAGGAGGAATAGATGTGTTTCTTTGTAGTCAAATGTCTTGATTGTAAACAAAATAATTCTATGATAAGAGATAATTAAAATCAGTATGAATGGTGGGTAAATTTAAACTACACACTCTAACACATTTTAAGTTTTTATTTCTTTAGATGGTTCATTTGAAATCACATTAACAAATGAGCTCTACTAAAAAAATAATATTATTCTAGATAAACCACCTAAACAAATCAAAGTTTAAAATGTATTGTGTAAACCAAAATTGAATGATACCCCTTTATTGAACAAAAGTTTGCATGAGGTGAGGTATGCATGGGAAATGTTTGATAGAATGCATGAGGGAATATTACATATGCATTGGATTTGTTTAACAAAATTCCTTTCCACACAATTTAGGTAAAGAAAATCCATGAGCAATTGAAGTAAACAAAATTAATTGTATTTATTTTTAGTTGTACTTAGATAACAAGACTTTAGGCCAAATAAGTAGTGAATTGGAGAACTTCATAAAAATGCTTCCATGAAATGTAGTCAAGGAAGGTGAAATGTTTGAAAAAATTCTTGAAGAATGTGGTCTCCTGATTGCCATGATTTCACAAAATAGATTTGATCTAAAGCCTTTATAAACTATTAAGCAAATTCATTTGGTGGATTTCAATCCAAACTTTGTAACCTTCGCCAACATCCTCCCAACTTTTGTGAAGCTTGGAGCTCTCAAATAGGTTAAGTGTGGGAAGCTTCCATTTGAATCACTATGTGACACATTCTCAATGTAAGATCTTGTTTCGACATGTGGCTGAATATGAGATCTAGTAACAAAGTATGCAATTTTAAGTCATACTATGGTCTATTTGATACTAGGAAATAAAATTGTATTTTAATGTCTAGATGCACATATCTTGATGTATGGATAGGGGAGAGAATTGAGGTACTGAGCATGTTCCAAGAGTAATTATAGAATTTGTTAATTTAATGTTTAATGTTTTTAACAATATTGAACCAATAGTTATGAGTTTAAAAAATTTAGTGTTGATGATGACTACCCATAATTGATTGAAATGTATTTATTAGATCTAAAAAGAAACAAATCATGTGATGTGAGTGATTATAAATTTCCATGTAGAATTTTGAGAAGCGTGAAATTAAGGTTCTCAACTATCGGATCCTCTCCCCTAGATTCAGATATGAAAATACAATATATATTGTATTTTTATTTTCAATTCATTAATAAATACAATCAAATGTACATTCTAATTTTTTTTGATAGACAATACATAAGAATTACAGGACATGGTTGTGACAGGCTTGCATAGCAATATATGGGCGCAATTTTTTCATAATAAATAGTCACCTAAAAATCTTACACTATTGTGCTCATAGTGTAATAGGATTTTCCAAATGAGTTCTACAATTTTTTTAATTTAAATTTATTTAAAAGAGGCATTTATAAGAGAATCTAAGAAAAGAAAAAAATCCATAGATTTTAGTGCATATTGAGAGAGGCATTAAAATACCTAAAGTAAACTCAAGGTTGCTTCATATATCATCTCTACATAATATTGGAACTTGAAATTTTGTAACTAAGATAAATTCAATATTTATGAAAAACATAAAATGAAAAGCATAAGAAATTGGGTTATAATTGCTCCAAAAGCGTCAAGACGCTTGCTACAATTAAATTTCAAATGAAGAGAGTTGGAGTCACATATTTGATTGTTTAATAAGTTGAGCAATATTTCCATTTTATCCAAAAAATAAAAACAACCATAGAAGAGCAATGGTAGAGTAACGGTAGGTTTATAGTAAATGGAAGAGCCAGTGGTCCTTGGCATCACAGATTTGTAAGGCCTAATTAGAAGCCTCACAGGTTGGGGAGGCATCTGGACACATGTAGTCATTTGGTTTTCCTTCCGGGTGTGAACGCTTTTGTCCTAACATATGGTGGGCATAACTCATTGGGAAATAGCGGTGGGGATGTTGGGGGAGGTCCATTCATTCCAAAGGTGAAAACCAGTTCTGGAGGAGAGTCTTTGTAGATATACCACAATGAGGATTTTATGGAAGTGTTTAGAGCATTTCTTCATGATCGGAAGGTGTTTTTTTCCTAGGCAGAAAATTAGGGCATTGTCCGACTAGTTTAGGTCATATACAAGCCATCAAAAGGGATATGCAAAGTCTAATATGGTTCAGGCATCGTTTGAGTGGAAAAGAGAAGGCAAAGAAGGAAAATAGGGTTTTCAAAAACATGATTTTAATTATGAAGCTAGCAAGGGATTTTTGACTAAAGAAGTAGGGAAAGGTCCGCCGCATCAATATTTCAAGCAAAAAGATTAAGCGCATTAGAAGAAAGGTTGGTTTCATCATAATTTTCCTAGTCCTTCAATTTAATATTTTTCAGCATCATGCTTGATCTGCAAGATAAAAGAGGTTTCCCAACAATCTGATATGAAAAGTTCAAAGCCCATTTGACATTTGGGAAGATGGAAGTTATAGATTGGTAGGGATGGCTCCAAATGGAAATGGTGATGTTATAAATAGTCATGTGCAAAACCCTAGTGAGCTGGCTGGGAGGAAATCACATAAAACTGCACATAGTGCAACTAGGGTTTTCACTCAAAATGATGTGGAGCAGTGTTTACAGGCTCGATGAGCAGCTTCCTTCAATCCAAAGAAATTATATGCTTCTCATATACAACTTAATGGAATAGATCTTGGAGGCCGACAAGTGGATGGACAAGAGAAAATTTCCACACCAATTCAGGGAAAAGGCATGATTGAGACACAAGTAGCTAACAAGCGGGCTCGAAAGAAATCCAAGAGGAGAAATGGATATTGGAGATAGAGAAGGATGAAGCAAAGGGAAAAGAAAGAAATACCAATCATGGCTTCTTCAATCCATAACCCTGATAATGTAAAATGTAGACCTCATCAAAGCGGATTTGTTAATATTTTGTTCTCAGAGGAATTCTTGAACCCATAGGTGTTGAATTTGTGTTACACGACATTGGTCTGTAAGTTTTGGAACCTTAATTTAGATATACAAGAATTAGAATATTTTTTGTTTGTTGAATGGGCTGGGATTAAACAAATTTTCTACTTAGATAGGTCCAAGGGAATCTTCATTGTTATCTTTAAAGATAAGGCTTATAGAGATGACGTTTATAAAGGTAAATCCTAGATATATAATGGGTCTGGTCTATTTCTCCAACCCTGGAAACCAAATTTTAAGGCATCTGATCTTATAATTAAGTCCATTCCATTTTGAATACAATTTCAAGGTCTACCTTTGGAGTATAGGGAACTAAGCCTAATTGAGATCATGGCTAATCAGCTAGGTATTTTCTTGAAGCATGATCTTTCATATGTTAAAGAGCCATCTAGGGTGGCAAGGGTGTGTTTATTAATGGATACAACCAAGAATATTCCTAAGCATATACACATAATCTCTAAGTATGGTACATGGATTCAAGAAATCTTAGTGGAGGATATAAAATTTTGTAATGAGTGTCATACTATTGATCACTTAATAGGTGCATGTCCTTTTATGGGAATATCAAATGGGGTTGGGCCATCGCTTGCTAAGCAACCAGTAGGTTCCAACTCTAATCAAGTTGTCAAATCAGATCATGTTGTTTTAGATTTCATAAGGGTAGTAAATCAAGACCTTAACGCTAGTCAGTTGGAGAGGTCATTGGTTAAAGGGGTTAGGCCATCGCCTGATAAGAAAACAATAGGTTCCAATTCTAACTGGGTTGTCAACTTTGATTAGGATGTTTTAGATGTTGTAAGGGTAGTAAATCAAGACCTTACTACTGGCCATTTGGAGAGGTCATTGGTAAGAGAGTTTAACCTATGTAGAAAGAAGGGTCAACTCATTTCAATTGTAAACAAGGAACAAAGCCTAATTTCTTTATGGTTTCCAACCTTTATTCAAGAGTGTTCAAATTTTGTTTCTTCATCTGTATGTTCCTCAAGAAATCATCCATTCAGAAAAATATCTAGATGCTATTACAAGAAGGTTGATTTTTGAAGGAACATCGGTGATTGTTTCTCCCTCATATACATTTCTTATTTCTTACTCTCATCTTGAGGGAAAGGATGATTGGTCTTGTTATCCTCTAACATAATTGATGAAATTGGTGTCGAGGAAGGTATTGTTCGTTCTTTGTCAGTAGTGATGCCAGGTGTATAATTAGAGGAACTTAATGAAGAGGAAGTTTTGAATGTAGATTCTTTTGAAGATTTTAATCTAGGTGTGGAGAAATTTGATTATTGTCAAACTTTTTCTCTGTCACAAAATCCAATGCAAGTGTCTACTTCAAAGTCTCCAAATAAGTGTGGTAGGAAGTCTAAGGTAGAAAAATTCTAGGAGGAGATCAATACAGGGGTTTAGAAGACTATTATGCAATCCATGTCAAGATCTTCACAAAAGAGACCAAGGAGAGCCTATTGCTCTCCTTGAGAACAATGATGATCCTTACATGGAATGTCAAGGGCATTAATTCTCCTGAAAAAATATTGCATTAAGCATCAAATTGATCCTTGTGGGGCACATGTTGTCATTTTACAAGAGACCAAAACTTTTGTCCAAACTTTTGAAGATACCATTAAAAAATGGTCAATGTGGGAATTCATACATTTTGTAGCCCAGTGTGCATTGGGTGGTCTCATTACATTATGGAATCCAAAGATGGTTTTCATTCATTCATATCAGAACCAACAAAACTGGAAGTTATTAGAAGTGTCAAAATTTGACACACAGTTCTGCTTGTTTAACATTTATGGTTCTTCAAGTACCATGGAGAAAAAATGATTATGGGATGAAATTACAGTGGTCCTGCATTCTCTAGGAGATGTAAAAGTAATAGTTGCAGGATATTTTAATGTGATCACTAAGTTGCAATAAAAATAGGGAGGAATCATTCCTCCTGCTAAAGTGATGGAGGATTTTAATAACTTCATTTTGACCAATGCTTTAAAAGATGCCATACCACTTTTAGGGAAATTCACTTGGAAAAATAGAAGGCTAGATTTTTGTCAAATTGCAGAGCGGTTGGATAGTTTTCTTGTTAATCCAAGTTGGCTGCAACATGGTATGGAAGTTGAAATTCTACCATTCCTAGGCTCTGATCATTATGTGGTGGTAATTGATGTTGCAGAAATTGCACGGTCAAAGCCAAAATCATCATTCAAATTTGAGTCCATGTGTTTCAGACATCCCCAATTTGTGGATTTTCTACATTCATGGTGGCAAGCTGCTCCATATGAAGAAGGAACAAAGGTGTATGAATTTTGTAAGAAATTTTTGTATGTCAAAAAGGAAATTCAAGTCTGGAATAAGGAGGTATTCAATAATATCTTCAAACAAAAGGAATTTGTACAACAAGCATTATCAGAAGTTCATTATTTAATTATTCATAATGGGATGGATGCTAATTCGTATGAGAGGTAGAGAAGTCTTCAAGAAGAGTGGGAATAACTATGTGCTAGAGAAGAAATTTATTGGTAGAAAAAATACTGTGAGTTGTGGCTCAAGGAAGGTGAAAAAAATACAAAGTTTTTTCACATGTTAGCAAAAATTAAGAAGGTTGCAAAGTCTATCTTTTCAATTAAGAAATTATCTATAGGTAAATGGATAACTAATGAAGAGTACATTTAGAGAGAAGGTATGGATTTATATACCAATTTGTTGTTAGCTCCAACTCATAAGACTACTCAGGCATTGATAGATGATAAGGAGATCTTAGAAGTGATCCCTAGATTAATTGGCAAGGAAGATAATGATAAACTTCTTAAACCATTTTCCCTAGAAGAAGTTAAGCAAGTGGTTTTTTCTATGGCTTCTGAAAAAGCTATGGGTCCTGATGGATTCACGGGTATCTTTTATCAAAAATGTTGGGATTTCATTTTTTTTGATCTTCTATGGGCTTTAGAAGAATCAAGAAGGTCGGGGACGATGCTTAAATAGTTTATTACTACAAATATTTATATTTTTCCCAATGTAAAATATCTAGAGTCTTTTGGGGATTTTAGGCCAATATCGTTGTGCAATACAATATACAAGATTTTTACTAAAGCCATTTACTTGAGGTTGCATCCTATTATTGCAAAAATTATTTCATGTGAACAAGGAAGTTTTGTTCCTGGAAGGGAAACTTTTGAGGGGGGATTTGGTTGCCCATGAAACTCTTCACTCTATTCATTCATCACAAATGTCATTTTTTTTTGTGAATCTTGACATGATGAAGGCTTATGACAAGGTCGACTAGGATTTTTTAAGTAAAGTCCTAGCGAAGTCTAGATTCAATAGTAAGTGGCGACACTCGATAAGATCATGTTTAGCAGGACCTAAGATTTTAGTAATCATCAATGGTTCTCCCTCTGGTTATTTTAGTGCCTCTGAGGGTGTTTGGCAAAGTGATCCATTGTCACCCTTCCTATTCATTAATATGGTTGAGGTTTTAAGTAGGTTTATTTCAAAGTCTCAAAGGTAAGGCATTTGGAAGGTAATAACAATTCCTTCTACTAGTATCATAGAAACACATTCTTTATTTGTTGATGGCACTTTACTTTTTATTCTTGCTACTCTCCCTATTGCCACTTTTGTTAGAAAGGTCTTAGATAAATACACATCAGCTTCTGGGCAGAAGGTTAATGAGGCAAAATCAAAGATATATGTTTTCAACACGGAGGAGAAGGTATCTCAGAAAATTATAAAAGTTATGGGATTTCAACCTGCTAATCTGTCGTGTAAATGTCTAGGAATGTCATTTTTATGGGTTCATCAAGAGCAGCATACTGGGATAAGGTAATTGAAAGATTGAAATCGGTTATCCATATGTGGAAATCTAGATGGCTTGCTTTATCTAGTAGAATTCTCCTTGTCAAAATAGTCCTAGCTTCTATTCCTAATTATTTCTTGGTTATTTTAAAGGAACCTCAAGTTGTCATTCTAGAGATTGAAAAAATAATCAAGTCTTTCATTTGGAAAGGTAGGATGAATGATCAAAATAAAATCATGCTCATTTCACTAGATTCTATGGAAAAAGACAAATATCAAGGGGGGGAAGGTATTCACAATCTATCTATCTATAATAAAGCATTTGGGGTGAATCTGGTTTGGTAGTTATTTGCTAAGCCTGGGTCTAGATGGTGTAAGATCATGTAGGTGAAATATCTGGATTCACAATGCTCGATGAGGATTCTTACAGTGCTCAATCCTCCATGAGGTTCAACAATGTGGAATTTTCTCATTTCATGTACGAATATAATTACTGATTATGTTACTTGGGAAGTTCACAATGGATAGTCACAAAACTTTTGGGCTGACCTGTGGAATGGATATCCTCCTTTGCAGAATGTATCAGAATTGCAAGAGGTAAGGAATATTTTAATTGATTCTTGGGGTGTTTATTTTTCCAATTATGTTCAAGTTGTGGATGATCTCATAGGGAGAGTCCATTGGAAGGATAATGCAGCCTCTGTATTGTCTAATCAGAAATTTTAGGCTTTATTTGATATTTGAAAAGATAGAGTTGTATTTTTTATGGGAAATGTGCACAAAGTAGTTTGGGCGCCAAACAAAAATGGTTCTTAGTTTATGAAGTTGGGTTATAAATCCTTAGTGAAAATAAAAGACAATAATATTCCTAAAAGAGCATTCTCCTTTTGTTGGTATGATAAGACTCTACCTAAAGCGGGTAGTTTCTCATGGCTTGCCTTGAGAAAAAGAATCCTAATGAGCGAAAGACTGACTCAAATGAAAAGTGTAGAGCCATTCAAGTGTCATTTGTGTCACTCTGAGTTGGAAATGGTAGATCACTTATTTGTATGATGTTCATTTTCTCATGCATGTTGGGAATTCATCAAGAATATATTGGACTTAGCTTTGTCATTACCAAAGACATTGTGGGACCTCTTTCAAAGCTGGCCCATCTTGTATAAATCTTCATCTTTTGCTTGCATCTGGTGGGTTATTCCATCCATAGTGGTATGGAATATCTGGTGGGAAAGAAATATTTGCATCTTTAGGCAAAAAACTTCATTAGAGAAATTGGTAACTATTAAGATTGAAAAGGTGGTTTTGAAAGTGGTGAATGCTTACATTATGAGATATAAGAGTGTAGGTTATGGGTTTAATAGTTGGGATGCTTTCATCTTGAAGGGTTGGAAAAGCATTATCTTTCCATTTCCAGGAAGTATGCACTAGACCAATAAGAAAAAAGTAGATAGAGCATTAGTAAAATGGAAGCCCCTACAAGAGGATTTTATTAAATTGAACTTTGATGGTGCTTCAATGGGAAATCCAAGTTTTTCAGGGGCTGGTGTATTCCTAAGGGATAACTGTGGGTCTTTAATTGCACTTGTCTCTTCTCATCCCTCATGGGTAATAAATAATATAGCAGAATCTAAAGCAATTTTGTTGGGACTGAAGGAGGCTTTAAGGAGATGAATTTCTAGAATCCATATTGAATGAGATTCAACAATAATTTCCAATGCATATAAAAGCATAAACATTCATAATAGAGATTTGTAGTATGTCTTACAAAACATTTGGAGATTATTGAACAAATTTTGATTTTTTTTAATTACCCACACATATAGAGAAGGGAATAAGTTAGTGGATTGTTTGGAAAATTTTGGTTGTGATTCGATTGAATTGAAGAATGATAAAAATTGGACCAACTTATCCCATACCCACAACTGTTGAGGTTGATACAATAGGAGGCATGTGAGGCTACAGAGAAAACAAGTAGTGTTGTGTCAACAAGGGAAGTTAAGTAAGGGAGAGTCATTACGGTAAGAAGGGCAGTGTAAGTGTAGGGCTAGAGTGTCAGCAATGGAATGATGACTAGGAAATCTATGACGATAGGGTGGATTATTAATAAGTATGTTTTATGTCATATTCGGTAATAATAATTTGATAGGGTGGATTATTAATAAGTATGTTATTTCATAGTTGGTAGTAAGCATTGATGTGCTCCTCATATATGTGGAGGCATGTGGCATGATTATATTCTAATGTTGTCACTCATCGTGGCGTGATCATATGTTGATGTTGTCACCCATCATTTACCGTATAACATGTGTTTAATGGTAGGTAAAAATTAAATGATGATATGACAAGGTAAATATGGGAAGCTCAAGTGAAATCTTGTAAAGTATTTTTTGGGATAATTATTTCAGTTCGCACAAGTATTCCTTCATGTCACAGGGGCTAGCGTTGCATGGATTTCTAGAATTTCCCATCATTATTTTAATTGTGGTTTTTTATGATGTATTTTGTATTGGCTTAACTATTTATTTATATGTCTGGTTGTTTGTGTATCATCTATTTTGGGTTATGCATTTTTTTCTCAGTTAGGTAGTTTATGGAATATTTGGGTTACAAAATTGGGTGGCATTCCCAGTTTCGGGTGGTGATACTATTGGAATGGCATACCAAGCTTGGAATTTTTTGAGTTAAATTTCAGCTGCAACCATGGGAGTGACCGTTTGAAGGGTTTATTGCTCCAGATGACCTTAGCCTCATGTTTAGGGTGGAGTGTTCATGAATTGAAGATAGCATACGCATGGTGATAGGAGCTCAAGTGATCGGTCCAAAGGCGAGGAGAGTCCTATTTCCATCTCAATTGATGTCGATTTTCTTCTCAAATCTCATGGATTTCATACAATGTCTTGGGGATTTGGAGAATATTGCGAGTAGGTATGTTAAAGAGTGATTCTTGTGTAATAATGTGTTTTTTATAGCGGTTCAGGGTTACAACTTGTTTAAAGGGAAGGGTCTTATTGGGGGGGTTTCTCTAGAAAACTATTCAAAAATTGTATTGGGTTTCAAGACATTTATGATGGAATTAAATTGGGGTTGGAGAATAATAATGACAGGATTTTTCTAAGGGCTTTGCGTAAAAATGTAAGAAATACAAGCCCTAATATGGAGGTGGATATGCAAGAGAAATACTTTTCCATGGATTTTCTCCACTCGCATGACTATGATCTTTCTATTTCAAGCCCTAAAATTGGACAAATGAAAGAAGTGAATGATATCTCATGTGGGATTAAGTTTTTTGCAGATAACCTGGAAGAAGGTAAACTTAGAAACTTGAAACAATAGAGGAAAGATAAGGGTTATGGACTTAGCTTATTTGCAGATAGCGTGCAAGAAGAGGATGATAGGGAGTGTAAACAATAGAGAAAAGGTAAGGACTTGGCGATCCGACCAGAAGATGTGGAAGATGCGAATTTCGTCTCCTGATGAATTGGTAGTCAACAACGTTTGTATGCAGATTAGTGATGAAGCCAAGATGATAATTTTGTGCCATGATGGTAAAATTTAATTTTGTGTCATGATGGAAAATTTTGACTACGCATATCATTTTGATTGTTCTCAAGTTATGTGAGCTCTTAAGGGCATAATTTTGTTTTTGTGTAATGTCTGTATCTCCATTAGTTCTAGTGGTCAAACAATTGGCATATTGTTTGGATGTTTTATTTTAGCCTCAAGTTGGTGGAATTTTGGGATAGCTTACTTTAGCTTCGGGTAGATGGATTTTTGGGTGGGTATTAGCTTATATTGGCATGTTGATTAAAATCATGTAATTTTGGGTGTGATTAAGGGCTACATTGTCAAAATCATGTAACTCTGGGTGAGATCATGGGCTACATTGTCAAAATCATGTTTTGGGTGCCCGTTTATGGGTCAATTTTGTAACTTGTGAGCTACAGTTGGAGGTTTTCTTCCTAGTTTTTTCATGTTGGTATGCTCATTTGAACCAGGTTTTGTATCATTTTATCTATAGTTAATATAAATATAGTGGTGGTACCACTTTTGATTAAAAAAAATCAAGATTTATGACAGTTAACAATAAGATGTAATTAATTTATATTGAAAAATAACTAGTATGTATAAAAAAAAATTCAATTTGAAATAGAAGAGAAAACTATTCAAATTTTTAAATTTATAATTTAGTAACATAAGTAGAACTTAGGGTTGGACTTTTAAACCTCAATGTCTGATTTTCAAATTTATTGATTTTTTCTCTTGATCCAATATATTTGTAAACACTCTAATTTTATTTACAAATCTCAATCATCTTCTCCCTTGAAGATTGATACCTTGTATCTCATCTCTATTTATAACTATAAGAGACTATTTTTCTTTCTTTATTTTATTTTAAAAATCTTATTTCATTATTCCTTTCCTTATTTGATTTTTTTCAATATTCAACAAGATCATGTAACTAATG